>PVKC010018288.1:0-19712 GCA_004027635.1 Crocidura indochinensis
GGCATCTTAGCACATTTATCTGAGTTAAAAATAAAGTTAGCCTCTTTTTTTTTTCCCTTATAGAACATCCTTCATTTCACTTCTTTTCTTTTTTCTTTCTTTCTTTTTTTTTTTTTTTTGGATTTTGGTTTTTAATTTTTGGGTCACACCCAACAGCGCTCAGGGGTTATTCCTGGCTCTGCACTCAGAAATCACTCCTGGCAGGCATCGGGGACCATATGGGATGCCAGGACTTATAGCACCATCTGCCCTGGGATCAGCTGCATGCAAGGCAAATGCCCTACTGATGTGCTATCTCTCCGGCCCATTGAACATCCTTCTAATAATCCTTCTAATTGCCTGATTCTTGACCAATGAAGGTTGACTTTACCAAAAGACACAACATGCATATGCCACAAATTGAAGGAACTACATTGACAGCTCCAAAAGATAAAAATATATATATACAACACTTAGTATAGCACAAATTATATCCTTCAAAAATCTGCATTAAACTTAAAATATTAACAACTTAAAAATGTGGATACAAACTTTACACATTCTTTTTAAGGAGAATGAAAGCAAAACCACTAGATTGTTGCCCTAGACTTCTCTTTGCTTTACCACAGAGCAGAACCTCAGAAGATATACAAAATGCAAGGGGGAAGACCTCCATTGCTCTGAGCCTATCCCCCAGTAGCTAGCTACAAATCCCCAGCAGAAAGTCCACTTAAGTTAAAATGAATAAAAGATTGGTCCCAGGTAGCCTTCTTAGTCTCCATCTCCCTTTCCAATAACCTGGAGGTCATGCTCTGCACCAAGTCATGACCTTATAGCCCGTTAGCATGTCTGCCCCAGACCATCCTTCCTTATGAACCAAACTCCAGAATGTCTTTTTTTGCTCCCATAGTTTCAAGTCCCTTGCCCTCAAATGTCACTCATATCAAGGTTCAATTATTAACAACTGTCTGGTCCATCTTGGCTCTTAGTAGGATATATCTACAGTTTAAAAATATTTATTTTGTAGCCTCATATCTCTCTCTCTCTCTCTCTCTCTCTCATATAAATACAAATACAAATGTACTCATACGTATGTTGAATAAGCAAATGAACCGATTGGGTCAATTGATCAATGCTTCAGTGCTTCTTCATACTTATTTAATCTGTTTATTTTGCCAACTCAATGTGAAGATTTTATTAAATTTCAAATGAGTACTGGTTTGCTCAACTTACCAAACTGATCTGATCTAAGGCCAGCCCATGGGTGCCTCTGTGCCACGGAAGGATTAAAACAGTCTGACAAATAGGACTTTTTCCACAGAAAATTTCTCTGGTATTCACTCAGCCCCTGTAACACAAAGCACAACTTGAGGAGTACAGAGCAACTGATGAACGAAAGATGTTCCCAAATCAGTCATGAGAAGTTGAAAAACTTCAGAGTGATAATTAAGCACAGACAAGCTTCTTAGGAACAGTGACCATTTAGGCAGCCCAATGCTAAACTGATCACACATTCTATCCCTTAATCCTCAGTCACTTGAGGATTAAGTTGCTGAGGCTTGCAACAAACCAAAGTTGGCTACCCTTTGGCTGAACTCCATTCCTTGAGCCCTTCTCCTCTGATAAAGAACAAATAAACCACTTCCCAATAGTTCATCAATAATGCATCCTATGTTCTCACCAACCACACCATCTTACGTCCTATGCCTGGCAGCTTTCAAAAAGTTGTCAAGTCAACTAAAGATGATTCCCCTTCCAATTTGGAAACAAACCCTTAGAACAGTGGGCCTCAAAATACGGACCGTGGGCCACATACTGTATTTGTTCCCATTTTGTTTCTTCACTTCAAAATAAGACATATGCAGTGTGCAAAGGAATTTGTTCGTAGTTTTTGCTTTTACTATAGTCCGACCTCCAATGATCTGAGAGACAGTGAACTGGGACCCTGTTTAAAAAGTTTGAGGACCCTGCCTTAGAAGAACAAGACAGACAGGGTTTGCTGTCTGTTTGCTCAGTTGTTATGCTGATGTAGGAGGCTTGAGAGGGACAGCTACCTGCTACCTGCAACTTTTGGTTCAAAATCCTAAAAATATATAATATATAAAAAAATATATATTTTATATGATATATAATATATAAAAATACATAAAATTATAGTATGTATACTATATTAAATATATATAAATATATTTATATAAATGGTATATATTTTTATATATGATATTATATATAAATATATTTATATATAAATATATATTTGCACTCCTGGAGTGAAGTCCTAACCCAAGAGCATATGTAATACATATATATGTATGTATGCTATATTTACATATACATATATATTTATATAAATACATTTATATATATATATATATATTTGCACTCCTGGAGTGAAGTCCTAACCCAAGAGCAGAGTGTATTCCTTCAACCCTCTCTTTCTCCTTGCCCAAATTTCATTTCTCACGCCTTTCAAAGAAAGAACCTTTGAAAGTTTCCAAAGGAGAAACTTCCAGGGTCCAGCTCCAAACTGGGTCGCAGCACATTACGGTAGGAGGCCGCCGTAATGCTCCTAATAGACGCGCCCTCTCCCCTCTCTCCATTTCCCCCGGAGGCCCACGACGCTGCCCTCCGACAGAAAACCACCCACCCCTTTAACTAACCCTTGCACCCCGCAACCCCACGCGAGATGCACCGTGCCGTTTCGGCACCGGATCCCCGGGCTCTCTCTCACCTGGAAACGCACCGGCATGTCTCCCGATGCAGGCGCCCCCCGCTACTCGGACAGTTAACGGGGGACCAACACCCTCCCCCTGCGGGGCGGGGCGATGCGACAACAGCCGTTTCCCTAGCAAAGACCGCGGCCCCGGCGTCCCCGACGACGCGCAGGCGCACTCCCCGCTTCCCGCCTTGAGCCGCGAGGCCCCGCCCACTTCCGGCACCTCTGAAGCCCAGCGACCAATAGGAATTCGGGGCTTCGCTCGACGTCGTTAACGTACGGCCAATCCATGAGCCTGAAAAGGAGACGGAGGCGGGAGGAAAACCGACCAATGAGAGTCCTGGAACCCGAGTGGGCGTGGCCCCGCGGGAGCTTCATTCTGGGTTGGCTTCCTGGGCTATTGTTGCTGGGTTGTGTGTGTGGTTCTCTGTGTTGTTGGAAGTTGCTGGGCCTTAAAGATTCTTTTTTTGGGTGGGATCTGGGGGGATGAGAGGAAGTGGATGCTGAGGGTTGAGTTGTATGCAGCAGTGCTCATGGCTTATTCTTGGCTCTGCACTCAGGAATCACTCCTGGCAGTGCTCTTGGAGTCCCTATGGGATGCTCCTGATCAAACCCTGTTTTTTCCAACTATTCATTGAATTTATCTCTCCTGCCCCCTAGGCCCAGCAGCTTAAGGTCACACAAATAAAAAAAATAATAAATAATAAAATAAAATAACTTAAGGTCACACAAATAAAATGAAATGAAATAAAAGATAATAAAAATTAAAAATAAATAAAAAAGTAGTTCTAAAATGCATATATGAAACTGAGTTTTTTTTCCCTTAACGTGAAAATGCCCAATTTTAGTCTAGTCCCCTGAATATCAATCAGTTTTACAACTACATTACTTATTGTCACATGAACAGAGTAGACCAAATAAAATAAGTAGCTAAGGCAAGCTAAAAATATTTTCTATTGAATCTTCCTTTCTAACTGAAGCTGACTTCCACTTATTCTATTGTCTCTCAGTTTCCCCCACCTCACAAAAGAAGTACATCTAAAACTCCTTGATTAGAGAACATTTATGATATTTGCGTCAACTTCCAACTCGTTGCATTTCCTCTCACCTTTTAAAAGAGGCAAAATAAAATTCCATTTAATTATAATAGGCTTGAGATTCTACCGTTGATCAAATGCTATACTGGCCCACAGGGACAAGAAATAAACGAAATGTACAGACTCTTTAATATATGTGGAGAGAACAAATACATTGGATTTCATGGAATAAATATATCTTGCTAAATTTCCAAATAAGAGATATTAAAAGATAAGGGTTGTTAAAGCTAGAGGTGACAGTCATTCCTCCTGGTAGGACTGATTAGAAAAAGACTCCGGAAGGTATATACAGACTCAGCCTTGAAGATTACAAAGACTGAAATAAATAAAAGGGAAATAGAAAGATCAAAAGACAGATGTCTGAATAGAGTGCTGCCAGCTTTTTTCCAGGAATAATGAATATAATGCCTTTTACTTTAGTAATTTGTTGACTGCATAAAAGCATACCTTCTTTTAAACTTTCAAATACTAAAGACAATCTTGATGCTCTCCTTTAAGCATTTTCTGAGGCTTGTCTTTTTGAATTCTCATTGATGTTTCTTCTTCATCATGACTGAGGTACTTAAAAATTCATTTGAAAGAACCACCTAATAAATGTGAAACAAAGAGAATATTAAATTAATCCCTGTGTGGCCATGCTTCCAGGGGTTCCTTGATAAATGTTAATTGGTGATGACAGCATCTCTTTCGTGTAAATTAAGAATGGCACAAACAAGACACAGTGGAACATAAAACAAAAGTCCTCTGCTGGAAGGCAGCCCAGCTCTTACAAGGTAGGAAAGACATGATTTTACTTATATACCCACAGATTTGTTACCAAGAAAGTAAGGTAAAAATCAGCAAAAGCAAAAGCAGGCATTAGCCTGTTTAGTTTGCTAATGAAGTGCAGTGATTATTGCAAAGCAAGGGACAAATAATTAAAAATAAAACATCAGAGAGCACATGGTAAAAAAAACTTAGTAAAAAGAAGTAATCTGAGTTTGCTGAGATGTATTATAAGGGCTCAAGGAAGAATATTTTATTTTATTGTTTTTAATTAAAACCCTCAGTTTGTGAGGCAGAGATGCAGAAAATAAAAAGTACAACCTTCAAAAATGAATTTGTAACCTGTGTTTTACCAACTTTCATACTCTCTGCTACTGCAAGGAATAGATCCTACAAAGTTTGATTGTGATATTTGGTGGAATTCCTAAAATGTGTCTCAGAAATATTTACAGCTACCACATATAAGAATTTTAACACTACCATTGTTCCAATAAACACACATCTATCATGTAATTTTTGTTTTGTTTTGTTTTCAGCCAGTGTTCAGGGAGACTCCCTAAAAAGTCTCTGAGAGTCCCCAGGGTACAGTGCTGGTTAGGCTCAGGTGAAAGGGACTACCACTGCCACGCTGGCATTGCTTAGGGGCCCATTGGGTGCCATGGAATGAACATCAATCTGATTCATGCAAAACCCTGGCCTTCACCTCTATACTATCTGACCAGTCCCTTGGAGTCTAATTCTTACCACTGGCCCCTACAACTTCATTAATTGAGCACTGAGTTTCACTGGGCACAATGTGAGACTTCCTTATTTTTGGCAAAGCCACACCTCTTCCCATTTTTATGTCACCCTCTGTTGAGTGGGTGCCAACATGTGTTAGCATGTCTATCAATATAGTAAGTAGCCCTTCTTGCCAAGTGGTACAGCTTGACTTCCAGAACCTGTCCTTTTTTTTCCCTCAGAAGAATAGCTTCTGCAGGATTCCAGTTAAGTTTGTTGATTTTTAGGATCCATATTAACTGGTCACATTTTACTCCATTTACTTACTATGAATTTGAGTTTTAGGCAGAGATGGCAAGGTAACAAGTCCTTTTTAACATGATTGTTGTTGTTTGTATACCATTCCTATGATCAGATTGCTTTCTCTGTGTTTTTTTCCTCTCCCTCCTCCCTACTCCCTTCTAGTAGTAGTATGTCTTGCAGTGGATAAAACTTATTTTGGGGACCCAAAGAGATAGTACAATGTGTAAGGCATGTGCTTTAGTCCCTGAGCATTTCCAGGAGTGATCCTTGAGCTTAAGTCAAGTGTAAGATCTGAACATTGCATGCTATGGTCCCAAGATCCTTCCTCTCAAAAGAATTATTCCCATTATGATTTTTAATAATTTTTCATTGAAATACAGTCACAAAGTTGTTTATACTTGAGTTTCAGTCATACAATGTACAACACTCATTCCTTCACCAGTGCATGTTTCCCACCACCAATGTCCCAAGTTTCTCTCCCACCCTCTGAGCTGCTGTCCTCCCTGCCTGCCTCTTTGACAGACATTTTTTCTCTGTCTCTCTCTTTCTCTGTCACTCTCTGTCCTCCTCTCTTTCACTTTCTCTCTTTCCTCCCTCTCTCTTTTTATCTCTCTTTCCTTCCTCTCTTTCTCTGCTTTCTTTCTTCTTTCCTCTTTACACACTAGTTTACAAACATTTCTCTTTCTTCCTTTCAGACACAGTGGTTTGCAATATTGTTACTGAAGGGGTATCATGCGATCACTTTATCTATTTTGAGCACCCAGTTTTTGTCCATAGTGATCAATTCCAACTATCTTTATCAGAGTTGTCCCTTCTATGCCCTATCTGCATTCCACTGCTCTTTGTGGCAAGCTTCCTACCATGGACGGGTCCTCCCAACCGTCATCTCTTTTGGGTAGTACTATCATACTATTTTTATAGCCCACAAATGCCTATTAGTAAGTGGACACATTTTATGCTATTTGAAGAAAATTCTGCATTCCAAGGTATCCCTATAGGGATTGCACTAAATCTGTACAATGCTTTGAGTATTGCCATTTGTTATGATTTTTTGTTTACATTCTTTGATTATTTATATTTCCCATGAGAAACAAAGTCAGTAATTGTCTTTCATTTTCTGACTTATTTTGCCTAGCAAAATTACCTAAGTTTCATCGATATTGTTACAAAAGAGAAGATATTATCTTTTTATAATAACTGGGTAATATTCCATTGCTTACATATATAGGCCACAACTTCATCCAGTTATCTTCCTGATGGAAATTTATTTTCCATATCTTAGCTATTTGCAAATAATGCTGCTATCAACATAAACATACTTGTACAGTCTTGAGTTAGTGTTTTTGCATTCTTAAGATAAACAGTTAATAGTGGGATAGTTTGTATGGTATTTCTATTTTTAGTTTATGGGTTTTGAGAAGATGTTTGTTTCATTTTGTTTGTTTTATCTGGCAGTGTTCTGGGTCGAATTCCTGCCAAGTACCAAGGGTCACTCATAGCAGAATTCAGGAAAATAGTGACAAGGATGAAATCCACATATGCTCTAGGCCCATGAGTCATCTCCCCAGGCCCCCACCCACTTTTAGTTTTTACTGCATCTCCTTAATATTTTTCACAGAAGCTACACCAATTTTATTCTCACCAACAATGTACTAGAGCAACTGTTGTCTCCATCACCTGATCAACATAGGTAAACATACTGTGTTTCCAGACATTTTCATATAAACCATCTCACAGGTATGAGGTTATATTTCCTTATGTTTTTTTCATAAATTTCACTAATAATTAGTAAAGTTGAGATGTTTATACGTATATTTATCATCTATAATCTCTTAGAGTATCTATCAAAACCTCTATCCCTGGGCCGGAGAGATAGCATGGAGGTAGTGCATTGCCTTGCATGCAGAGGATGGTGGTTCGAATCCTGGCATCCCATATGGTCCCCCAAGCCTACCAGGAGCAATTTATGAGTGTAGAGCCAGGAGTAACCCCTGAGTACTGCTGAGTGTGACCAAAAACAAAACCAAAATCAAAACCTCTATCTGTATAATATCTATATATTATATATAGATATAATTTTAGATCTTAACCTATCTATATATATGATGCTTAGATACATTCTACAATTCTATAGTCTGTCTTTTCTTCCATTTTTGTGTGGTCTTAAATTTTTTATGAAAAACTTTTTTATTTATTTTTTGGGGGTGGCTTTGTATTTGTTTTATTTTAGGTTCACTTCCAGCAGTGCTCAGGGCTTACTCCTGGCTCTGCACTCAGGGAATACTCCTGGCAGACTCATAGACCATATGGGATGCCAAGAGTAATACCCAGGTCAGTTGTATGGAAGGTAAATGCTTTGCCTGCTGTATTATTGCTCAAGCTCCCTCCCTTTTATTTTTGCATTAGTTTCTTTTGCCATTAAAACTTAGTTTTCAAAGACAGATCTGTCATTTATGCCCATCAATGTATCATGTTTCTTCTGTGCATTCTTTTGGTTTCAGGTCTTAGATATAATTCCATTTTTGAGTTAATTTTTATATGATGTTTAAAAATGTCATTTACTCTTATTTATTGATGAGACTTCCCTCTATTCCTTGTATGAAGCTTCACAAAAAATCAATTGTGTGGAGCCAAAAAATAGATAGTACAGGGCCTAGAGCAGTGGCACAAGCTACAGGGCATTTGTCTTACATGCACTAACCTAGGACAGACTGTGGTTCCATCCCCCAGCATCCTATATGGTCCCCCAAGCCAGGAGTGATTTCTGAGCCCATAGCCAGGAGTAACCCTTGAGCATCACTGGGTGTGCCTCCCCCAAAAGAAAAAGAAATAGATAGCACAGAAAGGTTTGATCCTGGATATACCACATGTTTCCCCAAGTCCACAAAAAGTGATCACTGAGGGTAGAAAGATTGGGACCAGAAGAATAGCACAGTGGGTAGGATATTTGTCTTGCATGTCAAAAACAAGCAAACAAAAATATCAACTGAATTTACTTCTGTTTTCTCAATTTTATTCCATTGGTTTGAGTAACTATTTTTGCTCCAATAAGATACCTTATTATCTGGGGCAGGAGAGGTGGCGCTAGAGGTAAGGTGTGTCTGCCTTGCAAGCGCTAGCCAAGGAAGGACTTTGATTTGATCCCCAGGCATCCCATATGGTCCCCCCAACCCAGGGGCAATTTCTGAGCGCTTAGCCAGGAGTAACCCCTGAGCATCAAACGGGTGTGGCCCAAAAATCAAAAAAAAAAAAAAAAGATAGCATAGCATGAAGTGAAAGAGGGGAATATCTCTTTTTTCTATTGCTTTGGCTATTTAGAATTGTGTGAAAAAAATAAAAAAATAGAGTTGTGTGAAGTTCTACACAAATTTTAGAATAGTTTTTTTCTATTTTCTTGAAAAATAGCTCTTGGTTTTGATAGTGCTTGTATAGAATATGTAGATTGGTTTATACTAAATGACTTTTTAAAACAATTTGTTCTTCCAATACGTTAAAGTATTTTCTTTGCATTTCTTCTGTCTTTTTTCTTTAAATAATGTCATAGTTCTTATTTATAAGTATTTCACTTCTTTTGTTACATTTAATCCCAGGAGTGACCCTTGAGCACAGACTCGGGAATAAGTATTCATCGTGGTCTAAATGAAAAAATTTCCAGGAACTTTCAACACCAAAAATTCAATAGAAGTTATGGTTAATTGGAAAATTTAAAGAGCAGAAAGGAGATCATGGCCCTCTGGACTCTAGATTGCAAACTCCTTCACCCCTTAGCTCACTTTCTCTGTCTCTCATGCTGGCCCATCTGAGCTTGCTTTCCATGCCAATGTATCATAAGAGCCAGAAAACTGGCTCAACAGTTATTTTGGTGATTATTCTTTTTTCTACAGTAGCTGGATTTATCTTTTGGCACCTGACTGAACAATTCATGTGGCCCGATGCTGATAACTAGTTATGGCCAGACTGTCTTTAATGCTTCCTGATGCTGTCTGCATGCTCTATTTACCAGCTCTCTAGCATTCAGACTCTAACATAGAAAGTAAAAAGCCAGGGAAAAGAAATATTAAGAAACATACTTAAAATCAACTAACTGAGGTCTTCCACTTTCCTATTTTATCTGCTCATTCTTCATTTGAGATGCAAGAAACTGTTTTAAACCAAAGATGTAAGCCAAAAACCACAGCTCTGCTTACATCATAACTATATAGAGATTTTCTTCTTTCTATTTCAGGTATAACTCAGTTGGGTTGTAATTTATACATATTTTCTTTTCTTTCTTATCTTTCCTTAAAATGGAGAATAGTTAACAGAGTATGCAAATTTCATGGAGTAATAGTACTCCTGTAGAATATTTGCCTTGCATGTGAATAACTCAGCTTCAATCTTTGACACCCCCAAATTGTCCCCCAAGCTTGTCAGGAGTGATCCCTGAGTATAGAGTCAGGAATAAGCCATGAGCATCACTGGGTTTAACTCCCCAAAGAAAGACAAACTTTTAAAGTCTGATTAATATGTTCATAATGATTTCAATTAAATATTAGAGGAGTGTAACCAGAGAGATAGTATAAGAAATAAGGCACTTGCTCTGCATGCAGTCAATCCCTGTTCAAAATTCCAGAGCCACATATGGTCCCTAGAGCACCTCCAGGGATACTTCTGAACACAGAATCAAGAATAGTCCCCCTAAGTACAGCCAGATATGTCCCAATCACCTCTGCCAACATTTAATGAAATTTAATAATTTAAATGTATTTAATGACAATTAAAATAAACAATAAAGGGGACCTGAGGAATAGTACTGGGTTTAATATACTTGCCTTGCATGCAACTGATCCAAGTTTGATCCCAGAAGTGATCCTTGAGCAGAGAGCAGAGTAAGCCCTGAGCACCACTGTGGTGTGACCCAAAAGTCAAAGCATAAAATAAACACAGAAAGATTGAGGTCAGAAGAATAGCACAGTGGGTAGGGTATATATCTTGCATGTCACTGACCTGGATTCCTCAGCATCCCATAGGGTCACTCAAGCCTGTCAAAGTAATTTCTGAGCTCAGAGCCAGCAGCAAACCCCAGTGCTGCCAGATTGCCCCCCACCCACCAAGAAAAACCCCACAAAAACAAAGAAGGGCTAAAAACAAAGAAGAGCTAAAAATTTTCATTTGGAGAATGAAAAGAAAAGGCTGAGGTTGCTGTACTTGCCACTCCAAAGTCTCTTAATAGAGTGAGTCAGACTCTAAGAACATGTCCTTGGCTAGATGATGCTGGTGTCTCCATTGTTTCCCAAAGAGGGAGATACTATTCCACGGTGGGCACTAAACTGAACCATGTAGAGGACATTAACAATTTGGGTTTTTATTTCTGTTTGTTAGCTCTTATTTGGGTCTCTTTTAGCTGGTACTCTTTGAATATCTAAAATGTGGGTACATACACACTTTAGCTCTGGGAACTTCTCAGTAATGATGATTTTTGACTGTTGCTTCTTCATAGGAGTTTTCTTTCTGGCTCCCTGGGACACCACTGATTCTTACGTTGTTTTTTTGAATATCTGACAAAATTTTATTACCCTCTGTTTATTTATTTTGAGGATTTTATATATCTTCTTTTGTTTGCTATTTTAAGACTCTTTTCCATCTTCTGCTATTGTCTGAAGGTGTTGTACAGCTCATCCTCAAGCTCACAGAGCTGATGCTCTGTTGGCAAGGCCTTCCAGTGACTTTTTTAATTCTGTCATTTCTGTTTGAATTTTCTCATTGATACTCTCATATCCTCTTGAGTCTTATTGACTACTCATTCCATGGTTTATTTGAGTTCTTTGAATATCCTCAACATTCCCTCTCTAAAATCCTTATCAGAGAAACTATATAGATGACTGATAGTAGTTGCGTCTTCAGAACTACCATCTGCATGCACTAAGCATGGTGGGTTTCTGTGTTGCTTTCCCATTGTGATCTTTGAAATGTGGTGGTGTTTTTTTATGTGCTGCAACAACAAAGAAGGTCAAAAATACTTTCAGAATAGTGTTCTAGGGCTTTGGAATAGATGTTATAGCTCTTTTTATAAAAAGCATTTTATTATGTTTTTATATGGAAGTATCTAAGAAAAGAAAACTACCAAAGAAAAGAAAAATTGTGTGTCTATACTTTACAAAATGTTATACTTTACCATCAGTTGGGATAAGAGACAAAGATAAAAAATGCTGTATAATGGCATTATCCACTAACACCTTATCTTTAATTAACAGTCTAACTCCATTAACAGCAGCTATAAAATAAAGTATTATATTTAATTAATTTGTGAATTATGCAAACCATGCTATTAATAACTATCATTAAAGTTAAAATTACTCAATTCATTTATCTTTCCCAGTTGCATTTTGATTTGCTAAGATTTTAGAAAGACTGAAACTTCTATTTTAGAGACTAAAACATCAGAATTCTGTAAAGAAATTTTTATTTGCATGTGAAATATAAATACAACCTATTCATTCAATTTAAAATAGGAAGTCAATCACTTCACAAATTTAACAATCATTTTCTTGATTATAATGAAAGCAATGCAGAATTTGTATTTGCCTCTAACTTCATTTTTAACAAGAATGTCTTATAAAATGTATAAGCAAAAGAGATTAATAAAATCATATTACATATGCGGGAAAACACTGTCAAAAAAGAAGGGTTGAAGAAAGAAAACACAAAGATGTATACTTTGCCTCCAAATCTGATTTCATAAGAACTGGGACAAATATAGACAGAACAAAAGAAGTAAATGGAAAAAAATCAAGAAAGATACTAAATACGAATGCTCTGAGATTCAAAGGTTGCTTTTAAATCTTCTGCCAGAGAGTTTATTTAGTCCAATACTGGGTAGCTAAGAGCAGACAGGATAAAGGAGCTGCCTTGAAATTCCGTCCTGGGAAACCTGATCTAGAAAACTTTTCACTTTCTCTTTTGTTGTTCAGCCCTAGCTAGCTGAATCCTGGCCAGATGATCCTGGAAAAGATTTTAAGAAATGCTCATTCAAGATTAGTTCCCCCAAGAGCAAATTACTTGCTGTCTATTGTCTTTTGTTCCCCTTCCCCTGCCTACTCTCAACCATCCAAAATCCAAGTATAGTTAAGAAACTACCATTTTTTATCAACACTGAGGTACACGATCCTGTGTTTACATATGTGTGATTTGTCTCTGAAATGCAAGGTAACTGAAATTTCAGTTCCCAAGTTTGCTCTTGGCCTCTGTAATTTCCTTTTGGGTCCTCTTTTCTTTGAGCTTCCTCTGATAATTCTCAAGTTACACTCATACCATTGAACAATCATTATGCCAGACTCTTTCTTTGACATTGTTCCATAAGTATTTACTACTTTTTTTTAATCTTAGAAATAAATTTTATTATACAATTTTGGGAGGCATAAAATTAAATCAAAAGATTCTTCTCAGAAGGAAATTTCTGATATTTTCTGATCAGTAAGAATGAAATAAATAGGGGTCGGGTGGTGGTGCTGGAGGTAAGGTGCCTGCCTTGCCTTGTGCTAACCTAGAACGGACTGTGGTTCGATCCCCCGGTTCCCCATATGGTCCCCCGTGCCTGCCAGGAGCGACTTCTGAGCGAATAGCCAGGAGTAACCCCTGAGCGTCACTGGGTGTGGCCCAAAAACCAAAAAAAAAAAAAAAAAAAAAAAAAACCAAAAAAGAATGAAATAAATAAGGTCTGAGAGAAAAATTTACCAATGATCCAAGTGCAGTATACTATTTTCTGCAAATAAGGAACTGTTTTTGTTTTGGTTTGGTTTAGGGTTTTTCGGGGGTCTGTTTGTTTTGTGGTTTTGATTCCACACCCTGTGATGCTCAGGGGTTACTCCTGGCTCTGCGCTCAGAAATCACTCCTGGCTTGGGGACCATATGGAACACCAGGGATCAAACCAAGGTCCGTCCTGGGTCAGCCGCATGCAAGGCAAATGCCATACCACTGTGCTATCACTCCAGCCCCATGGAGAAGTGTTTTTGAATCAGTAGAGCACCCATTGGTGGGACTCAAGGTTCTCTTCACAACAAAGATTTCTCTTTCTGTGCCCAAGACACTTCTTGCCCTACCAGGCCACGGCTGAGTAAAGTAATTCTCAATAAGGCATAAAACACTGCAAGTATTTTATACCATAGTAACATTTTGCACCATCACTAAATAAGACACAGGGGACATAATTGGAGACCACAAAGTTCTTTTCACTTTACACCTTCACTTTTATTGATTCTGTCTTTTGAGAATTGCTTCTGCTTTTGCTCTCTAATTATTCTTTGTCTTAAAGTACCATGATAAGAAAGCATCCCTAAGAACAAAGATTTAGGCACCCTTAAAGGACTAATTCTCTGATCAGTTAAGACACAACTTTTTGCCTAAAAGTCAGATCACATGAAGTTGCCCTCTTGCCTTTCTCTACTCCACTCCATGCAGAAATAAACTTTGAAATACTGTTCACACAGTTATTGTATATGTACCTTAATAACTTTAGATTAGGGTCAAATATATATATATCATTATTCTTTTTTTAAAACCCACTTATGAAGTAACAATACGAGATAAGATATTTCAGAGCACTAAACCATTTTCTCTTTAGGAACTTGTAATTATTGGTTCCCTTAAGACATTTTTACATTCTTCTGGAGAAATATTCATGAATAATTAGTCCTATGTTGTCCATATTCTAATCTCTCAACTTACTGTAATTGAATTAATGGTGTATAACAAGTAGAAAGTCATATACCCACTAGTAATCTTACAATTTAAAGAAATTGCTTCAATATCAAAACACACTCATGTGGAATAAGTGACAAAAATCATACTCACTTTAACTAATCATAACACTGGTAGAAACTGAGACTGACCCACTCTAATTCTGTCTCAACCTCCTCATAAACTACAGACTCTGGGTAGTTGAAAGCCCTTTATCCTTGACCTCTTTGCACCTGAAGTTCCAGTGCAATTTATATTCTCTTGGTGAGATGTATTTGCATTAACTGAATCAGATGGAAGACAAGACACAGGTAGCTGTTGTGATGATTTGTATCTTTGCAGTAGAAAAAAGTAACTTAGTCCTGAATTATCAACTCAGTAGCTATTTTTTTAAAAAAAAATTTTATTTAGTTCAAGAACATTGATTTTTAATTGATATGTCATGAGTTTTATGTATATATTATTTTCACCAATACCACCATGTGTCAACTTCATCACTAGTATTCCCACACACCCCATCCTCCACCCTTTTGCTTATTCTTCCAACTCCCTGTGGGACTTTTAACAAGCACATTACAAAGTTCCATGGTTGCATCTTAGATCTCATGTTTCCAGAGTTGTTGAGTCTGTGCTTTGAATGTACAGCCTACCACTCTCCTACATCACCTGATCTCATCCCACCATGACTTTTCTTTCTCCTCTTCTTCTATCCCACCCTGATTTCTTTCCTTATCTCTCCTCCTCTTCCCTAAGCTCTGGAGTCAAGGGTGATTTAGGAACAAATACCCTTACTACATTACATTTATTCATCTAGTTTTTCCTCTATACCACAGATATGTGAGATCATCCTATGCTTGTATTTCTTTTTCTAGCTTACTTTGCTCAACATGACATCTTTAAGTTCCAACCAGGCTGTAGAAAATTGCATGATTTCATCATTCCTTGCAGCTGCACAGTATTCTATTATGTATCTGTTCCACATCTTCAAAATCCATTCATCTGTTTATGGACCCATAGGCTGATTCCATCTTAGCTATTGTGCTTCAATGAATGATAATATGCATATGTTTTTTTGAATGAAATCCTGGGGGAAGATAACCAAAAGTTGAATTTCTGAGTCATATGGCAGCTCAAGTTAAAATTTACTGAGGACTTTTTCATACCATTTCCACAGGGTTATATCAGGCAATATTCCCACCAGCAATGAATGAGAGTTTTGTTTTCTACACATCCTTGTCAGCACAGCTTGTTCCTAGTATTTGATATGTGCTATCCTCACTGGTGTGATATAATATCTCATTGACTTGAGATATTTGGTTATGGCAGAAGTGACAGCCTCTTTGGCTTGTCGCTATAGAAAGGAGTTTTCTAATTCTATAAATTCCTGGCTTAGGTAAGTCTGTGGTGTGACCATAGAGTATTCTTTCAGTCCTACCATGATTTTTTTGATCCACTTATATCAATCACCTCTTGTCCTAATAATGACAGCAAACATTCCACAGTGACTTCAAACAACTTTTTATTATTGATTGTAAAGCTATGAGTTTGAAAGTCTGAGAAGCACTGTGAGACTTTTTGCCTTGCTGAGAAAATCTGATTGAACATAGACAAAAAGATCCTAAGAAGTCAAGAAGTAAAATACCATCATAGTCATTCTTTGTGCAAAGTTACTGGAAGAAGCACAATAAGTAGCATATCTTTATTCAACTTTTTAGAATTCTAGAAGAAATTCTCAGAGAATTGGAAGACCATGCTTTCTATTGAGAAAAGTGTGAGGATATTGGGGCCAGAGCAGTGGTGCAAGTGGCAAGGCATCTCTTTTGCATGCACTAGCCTAGGACAGACCATGGTTTGATCCCCTGGCATCCCATATGGTCCCCCAAGCCAGGAGCGATTTCTGAGCACATAGCCAGGAGTAATCCCTGATTGTCTCTGGGTGTGGCCCATAAAAAAAATAGAAAGAAAGTGTGAGAATATGGCAAAGACTGGCAAGGCCTGTTATGAGAGAGAAATGAAAACTCACTAAAGGGGAAGCAGAAAGAAGTCTAAGGATCCCAATGGACCCAAGAGGCCTAATTTGGTCTTTTCCTGTTTTGTTTTCAGTATTATCCAAAAAGATCAACGGAGACAATCCTGGTTTGTCTATTGGTGATGTTGAAAAGAAATTAGGAAAGATCTGGAACAACACTTCTGTCTTATGAAAAGAAGGTTTCTAAAGCTGAAGGGAAAATATGAAAAGGACATTGTTACATAGATACATACAAAGCTAAAGGAAAGCCTGATGAGACCCAAACAGGAGTTGTTAAAGCCTAAAAGAGCAAGAAAAGAAGAAAGAATGAGGAGAATAAAGAGAAGCATAAAGAAGATGATGATGAATAAGTTAGTTCAAGGATAAGTGTTTTTCTTTCTCGTCTATAAAGCATCCAACCTCCCTGTATACAATTCACTCCCTTTAAAAAAAATGTTTGAAATGTGAGGATGTGAGGTATTATTATTAAAATGTAAGATGTTAATAATTATTTCATTGCAACTTATATGAAATAATTGTTTAGTAAATTGAATACCACTCTGTAATTGCAAAAAAATGCTGCAGCTGTTTTGTTGACATTCTAAATGTTTCTAAGTAAGTACGTATATTAATTAATAAATAAATTTAATAGTCTGACCATCAGTTTTACTAGACTAGGGTGAATTTTTTTTTTTAGACTAGGGTGAATTTAACTGAGCAGTATACATAGTTGTCAACAGTTGTTGGGCTAGCTAGAGCAGTGTTTTTCAACCACTGTGCTGCAGCACACTAGTGTGCTATGAAATATTGAGGGAGCCGGGAGGTGGCGCAGGAGGTAACATGCCTGCTGCCTTGCCTGCGCTAGCCTAGGACGGACTACGGTTCGATCCCCCGGTTCCCATATGGTCCCCCGTGCCTGCCAGGAGCGACCTCTGAGCGCATAGCCAGGAGTAACCCCTGAGCTTTGTCACTGGGAACCAAAAAAAAAAATATATTGTCTGGTGTGCTGTGGGAAAAATTTCAATTTCATCCGTAACATGTGGTTTCAGCATGATTGGTCTATTTGTGAGCCAATGTGCATGTTACAGACTATGAAAACTAAAGACAGAGACTGAGTGCTGTTGACAAGAGCTACGTATGTCTTTCTTCAGTTCCTGCCAGAATATCCACTTTGTGTTTAGCCCAACAGGCCCAGGTTTCACGCTGAGTAAGTAAACAGAAATATGAACAATTATAAAATACTTTATTATTTCATTGTAAAGTAATTATAAAATAAGTTCTTTGTGTTTATTTGATTCCTATTCAAGAGATTTTCTTTATATAGAGTCAATATAGGCACAGAGTCACATTTTTTTTTAACATTTTCTAATGGTGGTATGCCTCGTGATTTTCTTTTTAGGAAAAAAGTGTACCTTTTCACAAAATGATTGAAAAACACTGAGCTAGAGGTTAGATGATTTCAGATGGCCTCAGTTAGGACTATTCATCAGGTAACTGGCCCTCATCTTCCAACAGACCAAAGTAAACTATTTTTAAGACTAAGGGAGAAGTTTAAGTAGTAAAGAAAGTAGTCAACAGTCTTGAGAATTATCATTAGAAAATTATACTTGCGGCAGGTGGGGTGGCGCTAGAGGTAAGGTGTCTACCTTGCAAGCGCTAGCCAAGGAAGGACTGCGGTTTGATCCCCGGGCATCCCATATGGTCCCCCAAGCCAGGGGCAATTTTTGAGTGCTTAGCTAGGAGTAACCCCTGAGCATCAAATGGGTGTGGCCCAAAAACCAAAACAAACAAACAAATAAAAAACAGAAAATTATACTTAGTGATCATCACTTCTCCCATAGTTCTCTGATCAAAGTAAGTCTAAAAACTGGGCAAGTTGTTTTCTAATTTAGATATTTACTCTTTTTAATGTTCTATCATATGCATATTTCATGTTTTTATGTATGTATTTATTTATTTATTGTTTTTTTAGGCCATACCCTGTGGCGACCAGGGGTTATTTTTGGCTCTTTGCTAAGAAATCACTCCTGGCTTGGGGGACGATATGGGATGTTGAGGATCGAACCCACATCCATCCTGGGTCAGCCTTGGGTCAGCAAGGCAAATGCCATCCCACTGTGCTACCACTCTGGCCCCCATATATTATGTCTTATATTTTAAAATTATAGAAATGTTTAACTTTATTTAAACAGCATGGTTTACAAGGTAGTTCATAATATATTTGTTTCAGGCATTGGATGTACTAACACCAATCCTATGACCAGTATGACCTTCCCTCCACCATTGCCTTGAGTTTCCCACTCACTCTTCAAGCCTGACTCTTTAGCAGGCACAAAATAATTTATCTTATAATGCTCAGGAATACTATCTGAGCATTGCCAGGTGTGGCCCCAAATAAAACAAACAAAATTCTAAATTATTCAGCGACTTACCTGAGGTCACATGCTAATAGGTAGCGGAGCAAAACTTAAAAACTTGTTTATCTGATACTCAACACCTGCTTTAGCTTTTCTGACAGCACTCTAAATTGATATAAATACTGACGATGTCATGCTATGTTTTTTATATCATTTCCTGTAACAGTGAACTTTGAAGTCAAATATTTTGGTTTGTTTTGGTTTGGGGCCACACCCTGCCAGCTCAGGGCTTACTTTCATTTTTGGTTTTGTGCTTAGGGATCACTCTTG
Source organism: Crocidura indochinensis (assembly GCA_004027635.1). NCBI lineage: Eukaryota > Metazoa > Chordata > Mammalia > Eulipotyphla > Soricidae > Crocidura > Crocidura indochinensis. Next base: position 18,992 of record PVKC010018288.1, read on the forward strand.
GTTGCTTCAGAGGACCATATGGGATGCTGGAGAACAAATCCAGGTCAGCTCTATGCAATGCCAATGCTCTGTCCACTATACTATTGCTTGCTTAGCTCAAAATTAAAGCTTTGACCATTCTAGAACATTGTGGTTAAGAAAACTGGATCTCTGGGGCCAGATCGGTGGCACAAGTGGTAGGATATTTACCTTGCATGCTGCTAACTTAGGATGGACCGTGGCTTGATCCATGGCGTCCCATATGGTCTTCCAAGCCAAGAAAGATTTCTGAGCACATAACCAGGAGTAACCCCTGAGGTCACCGGATGTAGCCCAAAAAGCAAGTGAGAGAGAGAGAGAATGAGAGAGAGAGAGAGAGATCTGACCTAAGGTGAGGTGTGAGAGTTGCATATCTTAATGAATTAAGACATTCCTGCCTCCTACTATATCAAATGAATTGCTAGGAAACAGAAAGTCCAAATAGTTCCTTAGTCTTGAGAATAGTCCAAATAGTTCCTTGGTCTTTGCTATGCAGTGTACTATACAAAACATCCCTTGTCCTTCTTTTGGAGAAAGGGAAGACTATCCTCTTCATTACCTCAAATGAGACCTAATTCTAGGGGACAAATGTGGAGAAAGCTGCATGCCTGTTCCCTGGACTTGAAACCAGAAAGCTCATCATCTATTCTCTCCTCTGCCTGGGGGAAACAGCACAGGGAAAAATTACAGCTAGAGTTGCTTG
>PVKC010018289.1:9900-19927 GCA_004027635.1 Crocidura indochinensis
AAAAAAAAAAAAAAAAAAAAAAAAAAACATTATATTATAAAATGCAAAAAAAAAAAAAACCATACTGAAATGAATGGAACAGTGGTCTCATTTAAAGTTAGTTATTTAATATTAGTACAAATTTTACTTATATATAAAATCATAGAACCTGTGCATAGAATGTAATTCTTCAGCAATTATAAGTTAAAAGGGCTGAGCACTTCATAGACATTTATACCATAAACGAGGGCATGTGTGAGTATTGTGTGCCTTGCCTAGTGTCGTAAAAGATCTGTTAGAATAAGAACAACAGATATGTATCTCATAGTGCAAAGCTAAGAGAATTAATATCCAGCCTCCATGAGCAATTTAGGCAAGAATTTGCTTAGAAAATGAAGATGATATGTTAAGATATTAAAATGTCTAAATACTCTTAGTGCAACATATCTCAAGAAAGTGCCCCAAAGTATTCTTTTTAATTCCCCTTGGATTTTGGGCCCCACCCGATGATGCTCAGGGGTTGCTCCTGGCTCTGTGCACAGCAATCACTCCTGGCTTGGGAGACCATATGGAACGCCAGGGATCAAGCCCAGGTCCATCCTGGGTCAGTGTGCAAGGCAAATGCCCTACCACTGTGCTATCACTACAGCCCCACCCCAGAGTATTCTAAGAGGACTGCAGGTCAAAATCACTTAAATATGGAGCCATAGCATAAGACTAGGAAGGATAACTGACTGGGTAAGGGGAACACAGGAAAGAAACAAGATCAGAATGGGACAGGGTTAGAAAACGTTTGAGAAATACAGATTTAGACACTAATCTTGATGCTATTGATCTTTCAAATGGTACAATGCCCAACAGTTTCACGATCATAAGTATTTTGTCATCCGGTAGTTATTTTGGTTGCTTAGTTTTGTTTCTCCTCTCATTAAACCAGAAAAATCTAGTTTTGTTGTGGAAAAAGATTCAAATTTTGACACAATTTAGTATTCTACAAATATTTCTGGAAAAATTTCATACTTTTTTTTTTTTTTGGTTTTTGGGTCACACCCGGAAGTGCTCAGGGTTACTCCTGGCTCCATGCTCAGAAATTGCTCCTGGTAGGCACGGGGGACCATATGGGGCACCGGGATTCGAACCGATGACCTTTTGCATGAAAGGCATACGCCTTACCTCCATGCTATCTCCCGGGCCCCAAATTTCATACTTCTAAATAACATTGTTTAGGATATGATTATTTATGATAGCATTAGTTATATTTCTCAATTTAGAATAAGCATTTAAAATTTGGTCTTGAAAGAATATGAATATCAAACATCTTATGAAAATAAATAACAGAGCCATTAAATAAAATTATGAGCCACCTCACCAAAGGTGCTACAAGATAAGTAGTATTTGAAGGTGAAAACAGTATTTTACACCAGATTAACACACAATATGTATTCCATGGATAGACAGGTGAATGGTACAAAGTTCTCTCTAGACATTTGTCTCAAGATAGGCAGGAAAGGAAATTGTAAAAGCCTATATAATAAGCCGAAAGAAATTTCAGTTAAACAGTTTCCAAATGAGACATTTAATTTATAGGTATATAATGAATGAACCCATGTTACATATCTTGATATGAAGTATGAAGGAATGTATAAAGAGAATTCTTCACCATATTCACTTACATATATAGAGCCTTTTCTGGTGGAAATTAAAGCATCTAGTAATACCACCAAAGAACAAACTTTACATGAATAGGTTGCTGGACTTAAACGTTACTATACATTGGGGACAGAGAGGTGACACAAGTGGTAGGGCATTTGCCTTGCATGCAGCTAACCTAGGACAGACTGCAGTCTGATACCCCAGTGTCACATATGGTCCCCCAAGCCAGAGGTGATTTCTGAGCTCATAAGCACAAGTAACCCCTAAGTGTCACCAGGTGTGGCCCAAAAACCAAAAAAAAAATAGTTACTATAAATTTGGGGGCCAGAGTGATAGCAAAGCAGTATAAGGCATTTGCCTTCCACACGGCCAACACAAGACATACCCTGGTTCGAATCCTGGCATTCCATATGATCTCCCAAGCCTGTCAGGAGTGACTTCTGAGCTCACAGCCAAGAGTAACCCATGAGCACTACTGGGTGTGAACCCTGCAAAAAAAAAGTTACTATAGATTTTGATTATGTTCTTTAGTAAATTTTCTTCTTTCTCAAAACTATATAATATAATATTCATCTAGAAAAGTACAGAAAATCTTTTAGTGTTGATTATTCCCCAATATATCTGTTTAAGCTTTCCTGTGTGAAGTAAGATTTTTTTTTTTTTTTTGGTTTTTGGGTCACACCCGGCAGTGCTCAGGGGTTACTCCTGGCTCCATGCTCAGAAATTTCTCCTGGCAGGCACGGGGAACCATATGGGGCACCGGGATTCGAACCGATGACCTTTTGCATGAAAGGCAAATGCCTTACCTCCATGCTATCTCCCGGGCCCCATGAAGTAAAATTTTAAAAAGCTCTTCCAACATTTTGATTAGTCTGATAATCACAAGGTAATATAACTTCTCATTTTCAGATATTTGAGCTGGCATCAAATAGATTCTTTAAATTAAAACACATCTGGATATCTTTAGTCAAAGGACCAGGTTCAATCCTGGCTGAAAGATAGTAAATCCCTGTAGGGAAAAAAATCTAAGGGATGACAAAAAAACAGAATAATAATTGTGGGACCAGAGCAGTGGCACTGAGTGGTAAAGCATCTGCCTTGCCTGCACTAGCCTAGGACGGGACCGTAGTTAGATCCCCTAAAGTCCCATACGGTCCCCCAAGCCAGGAGCGGTTTCTGAGTGTATAGTCAGGAGTAACCCCTGAACGTCACTGTCACCAGGTGTGGCCCAAAAAACAAATACAAAACGCAAGCCAAAAAAAATAAAACCTTAATGATACTCATTGTCTAATGCAGCAATGAGCTAATCACATTCACAAAACAATGGTGCTATCTTACCCAGTAAAATTTAAATGCCAAAATTATCAAATTGCCCTAAATCCTCCCATCATCTTTTGTTTGTTTGGGGCTTTGGGGTCTACCCTTAGTGTTTAGGGCTTACTCCTGGCCCTGTGCTTGAGGATCACTGCTGGTATGTCCTGTGGGACTACATTTGGTTACAGAAATCAGACTTAGGTGAGCAGTGTGCAAAGCCAGTGCCCTACTCACTATACTCTCTTTCTAGCTCCCAATAATTTTTAATAGACTTTCTCTAGAAGGATTTATGAAAATAAAAGGTTGAAATTTTGCATACTTTAAAATTTATACTCAAGCGAAAATATGAACCTAAAAGTATTTCTGTTTGAAGTTAAATTTCACTAAATCTGCAAATAGGCTGGGAAAACCAGCCCTATATTCAAATGAATGTCCAGGCAGTTTACCACAAGGGCACTTCCTGTACAATCTCCCATTTCTTATTATCATAACACACAATTTCCACAAGCCAATGAATTTACCATATTGCCAGTAAGCTGCTCACCCAAATTAAGTTGACATGCCATATGGCTTCATATTCCTCAGAAATATTTGGTAAATAAGTCCATTATTTGCTTAAAAATAGCACCAATAAAGCAGATGATATTCACATAAGGCAGTAAATTCATACTTGGAAGCTTCTTCAAAGATACATATTCTTTCCTATAACAATCCCACAAGGAGAGGTGGTACAGGATAATCTTGAAATGTAGTGACTACTCAACAATCCCTTATACTATTTGCAGATTCACAATTGTAAGCACTATACTTAAAAGATAAAATTTAACTTCTGTCCTAGTCCATTCTGAGCATATTACTTCTGTGTGGGTTCAGTCACCATATAGTCAGATTCTACCAAACAAGTCTGTTTTCACACAATTTTCAATCTTTTTGGTTTTCAGTTTGTGCATTCCAGATTTAATTTAGGAAATGTCATCATTAGACCATGAGTTACTGTCAATTTCCAGTTTCGATATATACTAAATTTCCAGGTTTTAACAGATCATCAATCTATTAATCCCTATATAATGATCCTATAGTAAAGATCAACCCTAGGGCAGACACGGCAGTTATCGGTGTTGCTTTCTTACTCAGGATTTAATACATTGGATTGACACATTTAATTTTGAACAAACTCTAGGAGAGGTTCCACTTCTTCTTGCAGAGGAATTCCAAACTTCACTTCCCTAAAACTGGTTTATAGTACTGAATCTAACTATTTAGGGCCTGATGGTTTCCTGAAGGCTCATCAAGAGAGTGTAAGGTTCAACTTTGAAAGTACTTCAATCTCCCCGGCACTAGGAGAATGCACAACAGAAAGCACAACAGAAATTCCAACCCCAGAATGGAAAGCCAACGTCTTAGTTAGACTAAAGATACCTTTCAAGAAAACTTCCATTTACCATTTATTTTCTTATTGTTGCCCCTTCTCACCAAAAATTAGATGGGACATATATGTTAACAAAGAAAGGGAAACAGTTCCAACAAGGGGGAAAAAATAGCAAGTTAAGAAACTTCAGGCCCAATATATATATATATATATATATGTGTGTGTGTGTGTGTGTGTGTGTGTGTGTGTGTGTGTGTGTGTGTGTGTGTGTGTGTGTGTGTATTTTATTAATGCAAATCACCGTACAAGCACCATCTCACAAATTCTCCCATTTTATGAAGACAAGTTCCAGGTGTTGTAATCAGGATAAAACTAATATTTGTCCAGAAGTGGTCTCCTTCTTTGGATGGGAAGATGTTTGCAATCTTGAAACCCATGAAGCAAGACCAAAATAATGCATTTTGTCACATGACTTTATGGGTAAGAACATAACATAAAGAAAGTGAAGCAACTCATCTCAAGCAATCAATAAATTGCACAAACAAAATGATGTTGGTCTCCCATCCTGGGCTTCTGCCCAATAGACCATCACCCTGTTTAAATTTTTCAAAAATTCCTAGCTTATAAGCTCTATAAGTAAAACCAGAATGATAAAATCTGAAGGGTGGGAAATTGTAAGAGGAAGAAGAAAATCCACCTGCTTGTGCTAAGTATTGAGCTTGGGGCAAGAACCCACTTTCGTGGGCTTTACAGAAAGTTTAGTAACCCACACAGCACCACTGAACATATGAGGCAGAGTCTACTTGTCAGTGATCTAGCCAAAAGCAGACTACACAATCACACGTATAGATTTATTTGACTTCAAATCTTAAGCCATAGAGAATAGTCAATATGAAATTGCATATGTCATAAAGCTACCCAGTACTACACTGCAAATATGACCTGGGCCTGAAAGAAACACAGGGCATCTTCCCAATGAAATGCACATCCTCTTGTACAGGTTACCTCAATCAATTCACAGTGATGTAGAGCTGGGCCTAAGTTATAGCTAACATTTCATTCTGCAAAGGGACAACTTAGACAGCATCTTCCAATTCCAGATTTCACAGGCAATCCCTGTCCACTGCTGCCGAAATATTTGCCTCCTCTTATATAAAATGTTGCTGAGTGGATGGTGAGATGAGGTATGACAAAAGAAGTGCACCTCACAGGGCCTTTCTGGTTTATCAGTCTTTCACACAGCAGAACAAGTTTTCTACATGACTGAACCTAGTGAAAGAGAATGATGGTGGGTTCATAGAAGACAGTAGTATGAAGATTTTGCCATACCCAGCTTCCAACAAGTCAGAAGCACAGATTTCTATATCACATTTCTCTATGGTGCTTGTTAAAATAACCTGTGCTTCCTACTAAAAATGCATGCCTCCAAAACCAGGGAGTCAGATTAAAGGGCATGGTCTTCACACCTTATGTCCCCTACTTCACCACTAGTACCACTAGGGATACCCCTAGAATTTCCAGAGTTCCATCAGATATGAGTCCCCTAAATCCTCTAGAACTGTTGGAATTGAACATCAGTACATTATTAGTTTTGAAGAAGCCCTTGAACATTGTTTTGAGAATCTAAAACTGCACTTTAACAGACTCCGACATACGACTGTCATATAGAGCCACCATCCAGGAGCTAGAAAGATGTAGGGGGACTTATCTTGCACACAGTCAACACAGATTTGATCCCTGTTTCCATATATGGTCTATTGAGCACTACCAAAAGTAATCTCTGATCATAGAGCCAGGAGTAAACTTTAAACACTGTCACGTGCAAGCCAAAGAGAGAGAAGCGAGAGTGAGAGAGACAGAGAGACAGAGAAAATCACTACCTTAAAAGTCATATTGTAACGAAGACAGTCTCCATCTTCATTTCCCTGCCATAGTTTTGAGCCTTCAGTGCCCAAGCTGGGAAAGATGGGGAGCCCCTCCCTCACTTGCCAGCCTATAGTAATCATCTCGGTATTCAATTATTAGTTTATTATCATGTCCTCTCCAGCACAGATCCTTTTTAGACTTGCTTAATACCCTAATTGCCCTCCCCCTTTTTTTGGGAAATGTCCACACCATGGATATGCTTTACATTTGTCCATATACTGTGGCCTTTGCAGAAGAAGACCATAAAGCACTGTGCTTTCTAAAACATCTGCACACACACACACACACACACACACACACACACACACACACACACAAAACATCACTCCAATGCCAATTTTCTGCACTCTGGAGTCATGCAGGAAAGATGGTGTCAGCAGCAGGTGCAGTGTGGCACCAGTCTTAGGAAAACTCAAATGTGGTTGAAAAGGCACCAACGAGGCCAGAATGAACTCCACCACATTGATTGTTCCCAATTGGAAGCTAAGAGATCCAGTGAGGTCAGATTTTCTCAAACTGCAGAGGGATGTGAAAATTAAAAAATTTTCTTTTACAATTTCTCCATTTTTAGGTGTTGGCAAGAAATTATTTTTGCTTTTTTGTTTGTTTGTTTGTTTTTTCATGTATAAGCATAAGGATTCTGGGTTTTATATGCCAGTTTTGAATTTGCAACATCTGCTCTGGTAACTTTTTTAATGATGATCAGGTATTGTGTGCTAAGTGGGGACCTCCCCCAGATCCTTACCAAAGTCTTAAAACTACTGCAGGCTGGAAAGCCTGTGGGGTTTGAAACCAGAGTGTAGCCTCCACCTGGAGCAACTCATATAAGCCTTTGATTCACCCACTGTTGTCAGCCTTCTAAGAGCAAAGGCAAAATTTGAATTCCTTCTTACACCAAAAAACTTGCACCAAGTTCTCAACATGCCATCGTATTCATCACTCAGACCTGAGACCAGCCCCCAACCCATCCCTGTTTGCATCAGACCCAAACCCACTGAGCTCCCACAGCACTCCTTAGATCTGGGCTAGTTCAGGCCTAATATGGCCCCTCCAATCTCTGAAAGCCCCAGATGAATCCTTCCTCTGTGTCCTGTCCCATCTCAGAAATTCAGGATGAATGTCATCCCAGCAGATCTTGGTTGTACTCTGCCAAATATTTTTCTATAATTGTTTCCCAAACCTCAGTAGACCATAAACTCCATCAAGGCTACCACTGACTCCTCTATTTCTCCTTCTCCCTTTTATTCGTTAAGATGCCCAAGAGCTATGTAAGAGATATTTATAAACTAATTGCAGAGTCAATGTTTCCACAACAAAATTATGAGTAAGGCATTTGAAAATTCTGCAGGGCTTTCAATTTGTAAATATAAAGTAAAAGAGGAGAGGATGCATTTTGTATGGCAGATTCTACTGACCAAGTCCATTATCCCTATAAAGCTCAAAGACCCTCACAAATATTAACAGTTTTGCTAAAGTTCTAGCGGTTTGGGCCTGAATGATAGACCAGGATTTGATCCTGGGCACTCAACCTGGTGCCACAGCCCTGCTGGGAATGATCCCTGGATACAGAGCCAGGAGTAAGCCCTGAGCACCACTGGATGTGGCTTAAAAAAATAAATAAATGAATAAATAAAAACCCTGGAGGTTCTTAACACAAGGGGTGAAAAATTAGTATCTGGGTGTTAACAAATACTAACTAGGCTGATTATGATAATTCCCTCAAAATGTAAACAAGTATTATGAAATGAATATAATGTTGCATGTCGATTATACCTCAACTTAAAACTAAATCAGGAGGAAGGAGAAAAATAAAAAAAGTTCTGTGGTATGCAGCCAAGCCAAGAGATGGCCATGTGGCCTGATTGCTTCCGTTTGCATTAGCCTTAAGAACATCATACCCGGGGCCGGGCGGTGGCGCTGCAGGTAAGGTGCCTGCCTTACCGCGCTAACTTTGGACGGACCATGGTTCGATCCCCCGGTTCCCATATGGTCCCCCGTGCCTGCCAGAAGCGACTTCTGAGCACATAGCCAGGAGTGACCCCTGAGCGTCACTGGGTGTGGCCCAAAAACCAAAAAAAAAAGAACATCATACCTATGAAGCTGTGTGAACAATATGTGCCTCCCTCCCTCATTCCACAGCAGTTCTCTGACACAGTCGAGCTCTGATGATAGACTCTGAGATTGCAAAGTGTATTTCTTCCTGTAATACAGAATTTTCTTAGCCCAAGCAGAGGAGGCAAATACTGAGTTGAATCTACAGAAATTGACCCACTATTGTGCAGTAAAAAGAAAAAAATAAAGGAAAAGTTTTCACCTAAATGGAGAGAATAAGGTGAAAAGAGTAGAGGCAGCTCATAAGGACCAGCTTAGCAAGCAAGCTGCAGGACAGCTAAAGCAGTACTTGGAAACCTTGCAGCATCCCCACCCAGCCTGTGCTGCCCTGGCTTGGTTCACACTTTCATTTATCAGTATCAGGGTAGGGGTTGCAGGGAGTTCTACTCCACAGCTGTTGTGTCATTTCCTTTGATAAGTCCTAAATTGACTGTGCTATTCCTCACCAAAAGAGCTTCCTACGGTGGGTATTTTTCATCACATGCCCTTTCCGGAGACAGAGCTCGACTGTGTCAGAGAACTGCTGTGGAATGAGGGAGGGAGGCACATATTGTTCACACAGCTTCATAGGTATGATGTTCTTAAGGCTAATGCAAACGGAAGCAATCAGGCCACATGGCCATCTCTTGGCTTGGCTGCATACCACAGTGATAGGGGAAGTGGGAAACTCCATACAATTCTACTAACTAAAGCCTTTTGAATCTCATTGTTTCTGTTTGGGGACAATATTTAAATGTAGGGAGGGCACAGATCTGTGATTTCTGGAATCCTAAGCAATACCCCCTTTGTCTGAAGGAAATGTGATCTAACTCTGGTGTTTCTCTGGAGGACACGAGGGGTAGTAAGTGAGTGAAGGTTGGAGATCACTGTGGGACCCTTACATGGGAGACAGAGAAAATGTTCTGCAATGCTGCTGCCCATCCTTGTGCCACTGAAGGGCCACTACCCTTTATCCGTGACAGACAGAGATGCCTCGGCTGTGTGTTGATGTATTGATCCTATTTTTAAAAACATCTCCACAGATCCTCAAACTGCAGCGGGTGAGGTGGATGGGGTTAATCTGGAGGAGATCCGAGAATTTGCCAAAGCTTTTAAAATCCGGCGCCTGTCGCTCGGCCTGACCCAAACTCAGGTGGGACAGGCTCTCAGTGCCACAGAGGGGCCCGCGTACAGCCAGTCGGCCATCTGCAGGTAACCCGCGCCCGCATGCTGTCATCTCTCCTGGCCACCGGGGCCTCGTGTGTCCCCTCAGCTCAGCTTTACTTCATGGGGGGGGGCCGGGAAGGGGACACAGCTGAGGGGAACATCGGGGGAAGCAAAGAGGGAATTAGTGCCACTGATGAAAATTACTGATGGAATTGTTGGCGTTGTGAATACTGATGGGAATAAAAGTGCCCCAACAGATTGGGGAGACTGGCTTGATAACTCCTGTCAACTCTCAAAGAAATTCCAAGGCAGGAACTTTGATCAAAAACAGTTGGGACAGTTTTCTTCTGGAAACTCACTGCCCCCCAAAGCAAGGCTGGACATTGCCATTCATTGCATGTTCTGCATAGAGTTCCCAGCCCCGATGGGTGTCCAGATTCCCACAATCGTTCTCAGAATTCTCTCAGAATGGCTCTCAGAATTCTAAAAAAAAACACACATGTGAAGGAAAATCAGGGGCCGAGAGAC
>PVKC010018290.1:0-19725 GCA_004027635.1 Crocidura indochinensis
GGAAGGAAGCAAGGTCGCGGCCTGCGCGATGAACCCCAGCGCGCCCAGCTACCCGATGGCCTCGCTGTACGTGGGCGACCTGCACCCCGACGTGACGGAGGCCATGCTCTACGAGAAGTTCAGCCCGGCCGGGCCCATCCTCTCCATCCGCGTCTGCAGGGACATGATCACCCGCCGCTCGCTCGGCTACGCCTACGTCAACTTCCAGCAGCCGGCCGACGGTGAGTGAGCGAGCGAGCGAGCGAGCGAGGGAGCGAGGCCGGGCCGGGCTGGCCGAGCCCCACCTCGAGGGCACCCCCGGCCGGCGCCGGCTCCGGCACCACGTGGGTGGTGCGCCGGCCCGGGGCCTCCGGGCCCAGCTGCCCGCTTCCGAGGCCCCGAGCGAGGACCCCGGGGCGCAAGCGAGACCCCATCGCGGGGCCGGGGAGGGGCCCCCGGACGGGGTTCGGCGGGGGTTTTGCTCTCGCCGTGGGCTGCGGGGCCGGCATGCCACTTGCCTGGGTTTTTCCTCCTTCACCGCCATCGGGCTCAGCAGTCGCAAAAGAGTCCGCTCGGTTCCAGAGCACGCTGCTGCTGCCCTCGCTCGCCCCGCGCGGCTGGCGTCCGTGGCGAATCCCACGCAGGGCTTCGTTGGGCCTTCTGGTTGAAGTTGAGTGTCCCTCCCGTCGGGTAGGAGGGTCCCTATCGATCCCCCTTTTCCAGAAGGGGAGGCTCGCCCGCGCTCAAGGTAAGTCGCGGACTGGGCAGTGGCGCCGAGCCGGAACTGCGTCGCCTTTTGGCTCGGCCACCGCTCGGCTCTCCCCGAGTCTTGGCCAGACGTCTCCCTGCGTGCGGGCGAAGGCCGTGGCGGAGAGCGTTTCTGCGAGAGGGCCGGGCCGATCGATCGCAACGTGGGCCGAGGGGTCGGTCGAGGCGGCCCGGGGAAGGAAACCCTAGAGTCGGTGCGACCAAACCTACGTAGACAATATTTTTAATGGCTCGGATTTGAGAAGTTCCGGTCGCCATGGCTACCGGCCGCTGAATGTTAGGTTATCTTGGAGACCGGCCGGCCAGTTCGGTCGCTGCCTGGCGAGGAAAGATAGCGTTTCTTCCCAGCCGTGGGGCTTGGTGTTCATGTGTGCACTTTGCCGGCTTTACAGGTAAGGCGGGCAGGGCCCGACGTTTTCACCCACACGCTCGGCCACATGGATGGGTAAGGCGAAGGAGTAGCTTCTGAAAAGTGGCGGGGTTTCCTTTCGAACCGGAAGAGATGACTCACTCGAGAAACTCACAGTCAGCTGAAAAATTACACTTGCCGGCTTTGAGGTGTGGTCAGTTGATAGGGAATTGATTCTAGAGAGTCACTACACTGTACTGAAACTTAAGGGAAACAGGACTTTGATGTTAGAGATAGGGTGGTACGGGAGTTGTGAAATGGGGTGGAAAGCTTGTGGACTTTTACGCTTAGTTTTTATTTATTTTTTTTTCCGCTTCAAGCCCACCTTTGACTTTTTTGAGTGTTAGAATGAGACCTGAAATATTTATAAGGAAGATTTTGAAGCTTCTTAGCACTGACGGAAGTAATGGTCTATTAATTGCTCTGGGGTGGATTTGTTTTATAAAGTGATTTTACAAAGGGAGTATTGATGAATGTGATGAAAGCTATCAGCCTGAATATTTTAGGCCTGGTATTTGAAAATTGGGCACTTAGCTCTTTTTTAAAAGGTCTGGACATGTATTCAGACTGATTGAGGGAAAGGCAGAAGTGGATCAGAGTGGAGGAATAAAGCTGAAAGAAGGCGACTGGTCCAGCGGAGATCTGTCAGCATTTCTCGTTTGCCATGTATTTTGATGTTAATTTGAACATGCGTTAAATGTACTAGTTTTAATAATAATGTCTGACTTAACATTTATTTTGGTGGTGTGATCAGATCTGTATGGGTCTTAGTTTTTTTAATGTAGCAGTGCAAAGTTGAGCCATGAATCATTGCTTCCATCAGTTCAGGAACTTAAAAGAATACTGAGAAATAAACAATTTCGAATAAGTAGTAAGGAAGCTGTTGGCAGCTTAACTACTCAGCTGGTTAAGAGCTCCAGGTGATGAGTCTTCAAGCTTTTGTAGGAGCCGGAGGATCCCAGTTTTTGTTGACTAGGAACCAAAGAGCCGTTTTATAGTAATGGGTTGTTGAGAAATGAATTAACAGGAAATTGGGGGGTTCTGATAATTGTCCTTTTGGGCTGAATACAGTTTATACAAAGTGTGGGAAGGAGTCTTGGGTTGTCGTCGTCGTCTACTGACCAGTGGGGGCCCCCATCATTCTGAACATTATGTATAATGTGGCTGGTGAAAGTCTTGAAGTCATGGTCGGTCACCTCTTAAAATGTTCTTCCTGCAGCGGAGCGTGCTTTGGACACCATGAATTTTGATGTTATAAAGGGCAAGCCTGTCCGCATCATGTGGTCGCAGCGGGATCCATCCCTTCGCAAAAGTGGAGTGGGCAACATATTCATTAAAAATTTGGATAAATCCATTGATAACAAAGCACTGTATGACACATTTTCTGCTTTCGGCAACATCCTTTCGTGTAAGGTAAGCTCAAATGGGGCAGGAAAATGGTTTGACGTTCGTTGTCTTATCGGCTTGAAGTTAAGTGTCTTAGGATGACTGCTGTACTATTTTTGTGTTGGGAATCTTTTATTTCCCAAATAATCTGGACTGGGGGGGCGCTGCCTTGTCATCTTGGTTCTGGAACAGTTGAGTCACTAGCAAGTAATGTGATGAAAAAATGGTTCTATATTCTGTAGGTGGTTTGTGATGAGAATGGCTCCAAGGGCTATGGATTTGTACATTTCGAGACACAGGAAGCAGCAGAACGGGCTATTGAGAAAATGAATGGGATGCTGCTGAATGATCGCAAAGTGTAAGTTGAACCTCAGACACTGTAATGCACCAATGCCTGATAGATGCTCTAAAGGCAGCTCAAGTGAAAATTAGTAAGCCAGCCCGGTGGTTTTTATAATAATTTTTCATATTCATGACAACAGAACATAATGAATTAATATATCATTGACATTTAAATGAAGGAAGATAAAATTGAAGCATACTTGGGGGGGGACTGGGCAACCTGCATCATAATTCCTGAGGTGCTGGTTATGGGTATATTTATACTGGAGGAAGCTGAAGCTAAGCTAATTTGCCATTATTGGTGGTATGTTGGTATGCTGCTACCTCTGGCCTATATTAAGAGCCCAGGGTGAGTTGGTCATACAAGTTTAACTGTTGGGAGTCCATCTTAGGAACTAGACTTCAGAGAAAACTTATCAGATTGAAGTTAAATCTTCATTCTCACTGTTGGTTTTACTTAATAATTCAGTTCGTTTGTTTTGGGGCCACATCTGGTGACAGGCTAGTCCTGGTTGTGTGCGCTCAACTCCTGGCTGGGGGACCATATGGAATGCCGGGGATTGAAACCTAGGTCATCAGGGTCAGTCGCATGCAAGGCAAACGTGCTATCATACCAGCCACAATAATCCAGTTCTAAGGTCTTTCTGGAAATGACTTTGTGTATATTTGTGTGTGTGTGTGGGGGGAATCACACCCAGCTGCTCTCAGGGCTTACTCCTTGGCAGGCACAGAGGGACCATATGGTGCCAGGGATTTGAACCATCTTCAGCCCTGAGTTCAAGGCAAACTGCCTTACCGCTGTGCAATCTCTCTGGTCCCTCTGGAAATGATCTTGAGTTCTTGTTGCTGTCCACTGTCAGGGTGACCTGCTTATTGTTGGGTGTAGTGGTTTCTTTCAAAGAAACTGTAGTACTGAGGAGCTTTTGTAAATCAGTGGAAGGTTTGGTGGTTTCTTGCATAGGAACTGCAGTACTGAGGAGGTGGTTCTCATAAATCACTGGAAATCAGGGTGGCTGCTCTGTCCACAAAGGGCCATGTGCCTCACCAGCTTAGTTGAATGTCAAGAATACGACCAAAGGAAGATTGTAAGAGCCTGCAAAGTCTCTGGGAATGCCAGCAGACAGGTTCACCTGGATTGTGTACAGGGGCCAGATAAGGATAAGGCACTGGCCCTGAATGCTGCTGATCAGGGTTAGATTCTCCAACATTGATGCCTCTCTAGAAGTAATCCCTGAGAACATTGGTGTGGCCCCAAACCTTACTTAGAAAGGGCGAATTCAGAATTTTTTTGAACCAAATCCTTGTTGTTAAGTTGGAAAATTAATATTAGTATTGTGTCTCAACATTTGGGGTATAAAGAGCCCACCATAGGTGAGAGCTTATAAAAAGTAAGATTGTTTTGGGCTGGTGAGAAAAAAACTAGGCAGTAGTACTTTTTTTTTTTTTTTTTTTTTTGGTGTTTGGGCCACACCTGGTGATGCTCAGGGGTTACTCCTGGCTATTCGCTCAGAAGTCGCTCCTGGCAGGCACGGGGGACCATATGGGGAACCAGGGGATCCAACCGTGGTCTGTCCTAGGTTAGCATCCTAGGTTAGCGCAGGCACCTTATCTCCAGCGCCACCGCCCCACTAGGCAGTAGTACTTAACGTAGTTGCTACAGACCTGAGTTTGATCCCATAACTCCAAATGGTCCCCATAACCCTTCTAGGAATGATCCCTGAGCAGTCAAGAGTAAATTTTACTTGTTTAGAGGCCATGCCTGGTGGCCCTCTGATTATTTCTGGCTCTGAGTTCCTGGTAGGTTCTGGACCAAGGGATGCCTGGGATCAAACCCAGGTCAGCCACATGCCAGACAAGAGCTCTTCCCACTGCTGAGGGTACCTGAGAAAGGGTGGCACTAGATCTCATTGTGGTTTCTTGAGCTCTGGTGTGTGTGCCCTCACATCCTCATCCCCCCAAAATAATACAGTATTTTTTTGTTATTTTTAATCATGTACTGCTTTTCATAGTAGGTAAAATTAACAGTTAATACTGAAAAGGAAATGATGGATATGTCAAGATTATAAAATAGGGGGCCGGGCGGTGGCGCTAGAGGTAAGGTGCCTGCCTTGCCTGCGCTAGCCTAGGACCGACCGCGGTTCGATCCCCCGGTGTCCCATATGGTCCGCCAAGCCAGGAGAGACTTCTGAGCGCATAGCCAGGAGTAACCCCTGAGCGTCACTGGGTGTGGCCCAAACCCCCCCCCCCCAATTATAAAATAGAACCTAATGTTGTGGGTCCATATATTTTTTAGATTTGTTGGACGATTTAAGTCTCGGAAGGAACGAGAAGCAGAACTTGGAGCAAGGGCAAAAGAATTCACCAATGTTTACATCAAGAATTTTGGAGAAGACATGGATGATGAGCGCCTTAAGGAACTCTTTGGCAAGTTTGGTAATGTGAATTAAGTTTTTATATTCAATTGCCAAGTCATTGATTTGATGCTGACTTAACCTAGTGCTTTCATATTTGTAGTTAGGATTAAGCTCCTTGACAATACTATATTATACTAAGTAGCATATAAGTGAATTCTGTCCAGGTTAAACAGTATATTAATGTTTGCATTATCTTAGCACAAAGGTGCATTATATCAGGTGTGACTAAATAATTGGAACAGATTTGAAAGGCTTTGCTCTTTCAGATACTGTGATTTACGCATTGATGAGTCCCCCTCACAGGCTTGGGTGTGACAACCACTTTGGGGCAGTGTTTAAAGTCTTTAATTATGGGCTAGAAGAGCTTGAGGATACTTGTTTGACGCGCATCAGTAGCTTCATGTTATGAAATAATGGGGTTGTGTTTTTTGTTTTTGTTTGTTTTGGTTTTGGGTCTCACTTGGTGACTCTCAGGGGTCACACCTGACTCTGTCTGCGCTCAAAAGTCACTCCTGACAGGCTCGGAACCATATGGGAGGCTGGGAATAGAATCCGAGTCCTTTCAGTGTTGGCAGTATGTATGCAAGGCAAAGACCCTGCCGTTAGGCTATCACTCATTAGGCTATCACTCTCACTCGGGCCCTGAAATGATTTTTATCTTTAAAAGATAAACACTTCCAGGATGCCTCCTTTGGCTGGCCTACAAGGGGGCTACTATTAAATGAAATACCACCAGCCTTACTTGTTATTTGGTGCCTGAAACTTGTCTTAAACAACCATGCTAGCACTCTACATTGAATACTTTGCTCCAGAAAGCAGTTTGTCTATCATGTTGCACCCAAAAAATGAGGAAAATAAAGACATTAGACCTTGGAGCTTACTTTAACATTGGATGTTGTTAGTTCAATGAAAACTACTATGAAAATTGCCATAATGTAAATGTTGACTGTTTTCTTGGCTGATTTGAGGACACCCAACTAACTCATCCTCGTAAAGTATCTTTTTCAGCTTGAGGAAGTTGGAGACCGTGTGTCTTTAGAACAATGTCATGTTCACTATATAGCTATAGTATAATGTGTATATATATATATAGCAAGGCAAGGCATTTGCCTGGATAAATAGGTGCATATAAAGTAACCTAAGTAATACTTGGTTTTTAAACAGTTTGATCTTTAGAAAAGGAACTAGAATTAAAGGGCATATGAAAAAGACTTGCTTATTAGAAAAGTTGTTAGAGAAAGAATACATTTTTGGAAGGCGGTGTTAAATTTCTTAAGATCCTTTGACTGTTTACATATTTTGCTACTATAACTCTCATCAATACTTATACATTTTATTTTGTAATCCATCTTTTTTTTTTTTTTTTTTTTTTGGTTTTTGGGCCACACCCGGTGACGCTCAGGGGTTACTCCTGGCTATTTGCTCAGAAGTCGCTCCTGGCAGGCACGGGGGACCATATGGGGAACCGGGGGATCGAACCTCGGTCCGTCCTAGGTTAGCGCAGGCACCTTATCTCCAGCGCCACCGCCCGGCCCCAAGATCCCTGATTTAATCTTGTTGTTTTTGTTAGATATTTTAAATGTATCTGGTTAATTGTCTGAATTATTGCAAAATACTTTATAGGACCTGCCTTAAGTGTGAAAGTAATGACAGATGAAAATGGAAAATCCAAAGGTTTTGGATTTGTAAGCTTCGAAAGGCATGAAGATGCTCAGAAGGTAAGATAGGAATGCATATTCCGAAAGGCAGTATGAGGGTTGCTTTACAATAAAAGGGGGTAGTGGCTTGTGTTTGTATACTAAGTATAAATGCTTATACTAGTCAATAATGAAACGTTTTTGTGATTTCTGTAAGGCTGTGGATGAGATGAATGGAAAGGAGCTCAATGGCAAACAGATTTATGTTGGTCGGGCTCAGAAAAAAGTGGAGCGCCAGACAGAACTTAAGCGCAAATTTGAACAGATGAAGCAAGATCGGATCACCAGATACCAGGTTCTTGTTTGGGGGGGTTTGTGGGGGCTTCTGAGGATTCAGTGCTCAAGAGATGATGTGAGATCAGTCTTGGGATTAGAACCTGGACCTCCGACACTCAAATCCAAGGGTCAGCATAATGGACTGCCTGGTCTTCAGTCTCATTTTTAATAAGTCTAGGGATTCTGGATTTATATAATTCATTTTCAGAGACCGGAGTGGTGGCACTAGAGGTAAATGTTAGCCAAGACAGACTGCGCTCCCCCAAGCCAGGAGCGATTTCTGAGCGCATAGCCAGGAGTAACCCCTGAGCATCATCACTGGGTGTGGCCACAAAAAAAACAAAACAAGATTCATTTTCAGTTACTGCTAAGAAAGTTGGGGCTTAAGTGGGGGGGGGAGAAACTTGGGTTGGATTAGAAAGTGCTTGTTTTTCTATAATCTGTATTTACTTCCAGGGTGTTAACCTTTATGTGAAAAATCTTGATGATGGCATTGATGATGAACGTCTTCGGAAAGAGTTTTCTCCATTTGGTACAATCACTAGTGCAAAGGTAATGAATGAGTGAGTTGTGGGTGGTTTTTGGTTTTTGGAATTGGGGTGATCTGGTAGCGCTCAGATTCCTGTGATCAAGAAGCTCTGGACCATATGGGATGTCTGCAGCAAGGCAGACGACCTATCCAGTCTATCACTGATTCCTGAATCGGTGTTTTTAAAGCTTGAGAAATAGCTCCTTTGGTTTTTGGGCCACACCCAGTGACGCTCAGGGGTTACTCCTGGCTATGCATTCAGAAGTTGCTCCTGGCTTGGGGGACCATATGGGAACCGCAGTCCGTCCTAGGCAGCGAGCGCAGGGAAGGCAGGCACCTTACCTCCAGCGCCACCACCCGCCCTGAGAAATAGCTCCTTGTGGATACTGCTTATTAGTTGTTGTATGTATCTTCCTTCATCCTGGGATCAAGTTTCTCTTTTGTGCTTTGATGCAAAGTGAACATTGTTGCCAAGTTGTCTTCTGGAGGTGGCAGGGTTTGATTTCTAGTGGTTAAATCATAGAGGTACAGATGGTGGTCTTACCAGGCTAGGCATTGCTTGATGATCCTTATTTTCAGGTTAAGAAATAAAAAAGGCAATTTAGGGCTGAATAAGTCCTTATTTTGAACCTTGTGCTTAAGACTGCACAAGACCATGTTTGGCATCAAGCATCATTAGATGTCAGCATTGCCCTCTTACAGCAATTTTATTTGATGACTGGGCTTAGTCTGTTAATTGGAACTGTGACTGGCAGGCTCATTTCCTTGGTGGCGCTGTCCCTCTTGTACTGGAAGCTGAAGATGACTTAAAATCTGGTGCAGAACATGGGCAATTTTCTTTTTTGGGGGGGGGCCACACCCAGTGACTCTCAGGGGTTACTCCTGACTATGCACTCAGAAGTGGCCCCTGACCCTGGAGACCATATGGGGCACAGGGGATCGAACCGCGGTCAGTCCAAGGCTATCGTGGTAAGGCAGGCACCTTATCTCCAGCGCCACCACCTGGCCCCATGGGCAATTCTTGAGCCTCAGTTGTCAGTGCTTTAAGACGTCTATACCCCCAGGATCCCTCTATACAATTGTGTCCCAGTGTATACCAGGGGGGTCTTGACATCCCATTTTTTTAGAACAGTGCTTAAAAGGAGGGGATTAGGCGCAGCGCTCAGGGGATCCAGTGGTTTGGTGCTGGTGCAGTCCTGGGGTCCAGCTTGGGGCATGCACCTCAGACCTTTGAATCCTCTCCACAGCCCTTGTGGCTGATGGGAATAAAATCAGCCAGTGGTGGTATTGCTTTACCTGGCAAGTACCATTCATTGACCCAAGGGAACTTCTATGGGTAAGTGATGTACAAGTGACAAAGTGGTTCCAAGAGCTTGTTTGGGTGTGACACGACATCTTAGGGTATTTTCTGTGGGAGGAATCCTTGGAAGATGGTGGTGGTCGTCAGAAGAATCTAGTTGTCCAAGTTTTCTGGTCTTAAGCTTTTCGGTCCCTGGGATTGCTTTACACTATTCAGAAGTTAAACTTGAATATGACTTAAAGTAGCAAGGGTGAAAGGTTGACAAGTATTTGTCAGGAGAATATGCTTTTTGGGAAAGCAAATTTATGAGCAGAAGATGAAAGGTTGTTTACTTCTTGTTTCAAAGATCTTATGGGGGATTAATTACCCATGCTTAGCCACAATATTTTTCTTTTCTAGTGCTGGATACTTCTGGTACAAACGTGTTGGAACATTAATTTGACAGTATTAGTAATTAGATTTGCATGTTTTACACTGCAGTGTTAACATATTTTCAGAGATACAGCATGGTATGGATGACATGTGTCATCCTGGTAGACTCAAGACCATGTAGGATGCCAGGGATCAAACCTGGGTCAGCTATGAACAACGCAAACACCTACCTGCTGTAGCATTGCTCCAGCCCCATAACAATAGTTTTTTGGTTTGTTTTGTTTTTGGGGGGGATCGAGACTGGCAGTGCTCAGGTTATTCTTGGTTCTTTGCACAGGGGTCATTCCTTCCTGGCAGTGCTTAACAAACCCTATGGAATACTGGGATTGAACTCCGACTGAAGTTTTTATTGTAAAATGTAGTTATTGGAGCACTTTGTTGGCTTGAATTTCTTTTTTCTTTTTTTGTTGGCTTGAATTTCTAGCAGATTTTACTAAGTGTTGAATGTGTTTAGGCATTTAACCTTAATGATACAACTATAGTTTGAAGTGAAATCTGGGGCTAGAATGAAATAATCGTACAGTGGATAAAGTTTTTTTTGCCTGCCCTGCACATACATGACTCACCGTGGTTCAGTCTTTGGGCACCCTGTGTGATCTCTGGAGCCTGCCAGGTATAATCCTTGAACCACAGATGTGGCCCCCAAAACAATCCCCAATGTGCAAACTTCCAAGTTGCTGTGGTCCTTCCCATCTTTTGGACCGTACCCAACTAGACTCAATTTACTCCTATCAGTGCTGAGAAAACTGGAGTGTGGGGAATTAAACCCAGCCCAAGCTTTGTAGCTAGTGTACAAGGCAAACACTTCACCATCTTTTTAAAAATTTTTTAAAATTTACCCAGAAACAAAAAAGAAATTAATTTTGGCTTGGTTAGAATGGTTTTGCTAGAATAGAATAGTCATTGCTTTGTATAAAGAAAAGTTGTTATTAGAAGATAAAACATTAAAAACTTTAAATCAGGGACCATAGTTAACTCCATAGTCATAAGTCACTTTTCCATCTACCACTGCATTAATCTGTATTACTTTTGTTTTCTTTTACTAGGTGATGATGGAGGGTGGTCGCAGCAAAGGGTTTGGTTTTGTATGTTTCTCCTCCCCAGAAGAAGCCACTAAAGCAGTCACAGAAATGAATGGTAGGATTGTGGCCACCAAGCCATTGTATGTAGCTTTAGCTCAGCGCAAAGAAGAGCGCCAGGCCCACCTTACTAACCAGTATATGCAGAGAATGGCAAGTGTGCGAGCAGTGCCCAACCCCGTCATCAACCCGTACCAGCCAGCTCCTCCTTCAGGTTACTTCATGGCAGCTATCCCACAGGTGGGTCATGTGGAGATGTATCCTTAAGGACGGGTGACATGAGCCGAGAGATGGTTGTGCTGTGGGAGTGGGAGCTTGAGTAACCAAGGTTCCATGTGCTGCCTCTTTAGACCCAGAACCGAGCTGCGTATTATCCTCCTAGCCAAATTGCTCAACTAAGACCAAGTCCACGCTGGACTGCTCAGGGTGCCAGACCTCATCGTAAGTGCTTGTCCCTGCTTGCTGCTTGCTGGGGGTTCGAACATGGCCCATGAAACAGATCTGTTTGCCTTTATGTGCCAAGTTGTTTTTATGGGTGGAGACAGCTCAGGGGGGAGCATGTAGGATGCTGGGGATCGAACCCAGGTTGGCCCATGCAAGGCACTGTGCTCTATGCTCTGGCCTGTTTTGATTCTGGGCTACACCCAGTGGAGCTTTGGTTACTCCTGGCAGGCTCAGGGAGCCATCTGGGATGCCAGAGATCTGACTTGTGTCAGCCACCTGCAAAGAAAATGTCCTAGAGCGTCTGTCACTCAGGCCCTAGTGCTGTTCTGTCATTTTAGTATATCTTTTTGTTGGGTATTTGGACTACACCTGGTGATAGCTTGCATTACTCCTGGCCGTGCTTATGGTGCCAGATGGGGCACACAACAGGATTCAGGCCCCAGTTGTCCTGTGCAAGGCAAATGCCTTAATGTGCTGTACTATTGCTCCAGTCCCAAGTCACTTCTGAGTCTACCCTTCCTGTCTAATTCATTTACTGGTTTGATTTCCATTTGATTAGTTTGGGACTAGATCCAAATTTCTGATTTAGTTAGTTTTTGTGGTTTTGTCGGTTTTTGGGGCCTTACCTGCTGTGCACAGGGATAACTGATGCAGGGGATTGAACCCAGGCTCCCCTTGGTTACAGTAGTTTTTAAGATCTTTTCCCGTGTTATCATTAGAGTTCTTCTCTCCCAGGTGCCCCTAGAGCCAGGTGCGTATCTCTTGTGGGAATTGGGGTGGGCTTAAGCCAGGGGTCTCAAACTCAATTTACCTGGGGGTCACAGGAGGCAAAGTTGGGATGATCCTTGAGTGCAAAAAGTCAGTAAGCCTTGAATATTGGGGGATGTGACCCAAACAACTAAAGCAAAACAAAACAAAAAGATTCCTCTAGGACAGGGCCACAAAATGTTGTACGGAGGGCCGCAAATGGCCCACGGGCCTCGAGTTTGAGACCCCTGGGTTAAGCCCTCCCTCTGTGTTTAGCATTCCAGAACATGCCCGGTGCTATCCGCCCAGCCGCTCCTAGACCACCATTTAGTACGATGAGACCAGCTTCTTCCCAGGTTCCGCGAGTCATGTCCACGCAACGTGTTGGTGAGTCTTGGCCTTCCTGATTGTTCTCTCCCTGCCGGGAGTAGCAGAGTGACTATGCTAACACTGCATGTTGTTTTCCATGCAGCTAACACATCAACACAGACCATGGGCCCACGTCCTGCTGCTGCAGCCGCCGCTGCCACTCCTGCTGTTCGCACTGTCCCTCAGTATAAGTATGCCGCAGGCGTGCGCAACCCTCAGCAGCATCTCAACGCGCAGCCGCAGGTCACCATGCAGCAGGTATGGACTGGACCATTTTCTAAGAAGCAGAATGGGGGGGCCACAGAGATGTGTAAGAGCACTGAGTCTGTCCCCTCCTCAGATGAATCTGCTGGCTGGCATTGATAAAGCAGAGACCCCATGAGCAAGTTGGATTGTCTTTTGGGTGCAGTTCATCTGTCTTGTGGCTAGCTTTGGTGGTCTCTGGGGATGGCTAGTGCACTTTTTTACTTTGAACCGGGGTATTTTCTGTTTGGTTTCTAGCCTGCTGTCCATGTACAAGGTCAGGAGCCTTTGACTGCTTCCATGTTGGCATCTGCCCCCCCTCAAGAGCAAAAGCAAATGTTGGGTAAGTCCCTGGCATGGTCAGGGAGACTAGAAAATTCTTGATACCTACAGACAGGGCTGGTGGGATTGATAAGGGTTGACATACACACATTGGTCTATTTACCCAGCTAATTATAGTAATTAGGAAGCTGTTGAAAAACAGCATTGCCTTTGGATAAGGGTTCAGGGCATTTCTTTTCACGGACCCACTACAGGAGGGAAATTCAAAGTTGCTTTTGCGAAAACCAGTAATTGCCCGAACACAGATTAAAAATTTGCCTGATTTTTATTTTGTGACAAACTTGGGTGACTCTTGCTCAGTGATACACAATCTACAATAGTCTGGGATTCATTGTACACAAGGTTTTCTTTGGGTTCTTGTTCCAGCCTGGTAGGGACACTTTCAGAATTGTTGACTGACAAAGTTTTGCATGTTTTTGTTCTAGGTGAAAGGCTCTTCCCTCTCATTCAGGCCATGCACCCTACTCTTGCTGGTAAAATCACTGGCATGTTATTGGAGATTGACAATTCAGAACTTCTTCATATGCTTGAGTCTCCGGAGTCTCTCCGTTCTAAAGTAATTTGAATTTATCTCTTCTCATTTTCTGTCTTTTAAGTCCTACCCATCAGTACTCAGGTGTCCTGGTGGTGCATAATGGCACATATCGGGTACTTGGGTTCTAGCCAGGCAGATAATGTCTCATTTTTCAACCCTTATTGTAGGATTGTAATTTTATAGAACTTTTTTTTGGAGGAGGGGTCATACCCAGCAGCGCTTAGGGGTGGTTAATCCTGGCTCTATGCTCAGAAATGCTCCTGGCAGGCTCAGGGGACCATATGGAATGCAGGGATTCAAACCACCGACCTTCTGCATGCAAGGCAAATGCCTTACCTCCCTGCTATCTCTCCTGCCCCCGTAATTTTATAGAACATTTATAAAAATTGAGCTATGTCAAAAAAATAGAGGTAAGGTGTCTGCCTTTTGAGCGCTAGCCTAGGACAGACTTTAGTTTGATTTCCCCCCCCCCAATCCCATATGGTTCCCCAAGCCAGGAGTGACCCCTGAGCGTCACCGGATGTGACCCCCCAAAATTGAGCTATGTTCATTTCTAAGGGTTTTATAGATAACAGGCCCAAACAGCTCCATAGGTTATATATAAGTGCCTGTGCACATTCTGCAATGGCAGTGAGTTACAAATTTCATCTGTTTTAACTTCAGTGCTCAGGCTCTATTATTGCTATTTTTTTCTTTTTTTCTTTTTTTGGTGGGAAAAAACACTCAGCTCAGGGGTTTCTCCCAGCTATGGGCTCAAAAATCGCTCCTGGCTTGGGAAGCACCATATGGGATGCAGGATGGGGGAGGGCAGTGTGGAATTGAGGTCCATACTAGACTAGTGCTTAAGGCAGACACTTTACCTTTAATGCCACTTTTCCAGCCCCCTTTTGTATCCTTTGGGGGGGGGAGTGTTGGTTTTTGGGTCACACCTGGCGGTGCTCAGGGGTTACTCCTGGCAGGCATGGGGGACCATATGGGACGCCGGGATTCGAACCAACCACCTTAGGTCCTGGATCGGTTTCTTGCAAGGCAAACACCGCTGTGCTATCTCTCCGGCTCCTATTTATCCTTTTTTAATTCTTTTTTTTTTTGGTTTTTGGGTCACACCTGGCAGTGCTCAGGGGTTACTCCTGGCTCCGTGCTCAGAAATTGCTCCTGGCAGGCACGGGGGACCATATGGGGCACCGGGATTCAAACTGATGACCTTTTGCATGAAAGGCAAACGCCTTACCTCCATGCTATCTCCCGGGCCCCAAAAAATCATGGATATTTTTTCTTTTTTTGGTTTTTGGGTCACACCCGGCAGCGCTCAGGGGTTACTCCTGACTCCAAGCTCAGAAATCCTTCCTGGAAGGTTCGGGGGACCATGTGGGATGCCGGGATTCGAACCAATGACCTCCTGCATGAAAGGCAAACACCTTATCTCCATGCTATCTCTCCGGCCCTATTTATCCTTTTTTAAACTGTCTGCAGTGCATAGGGCTTAATCCTGGCTCTGCTTAGGGCTCTGGATCATAGCTAGCCTTACCCACTCACTGTACTATTGCTCTGGCCCTATTACTACTGCTTTTTTTTTTTTCTTTTGGTTTTTGGGTCACACCCGGCAGTGCTCAGGGGTTACTCCTGGCTCCATGCTCAGAAATTGCTCCTGGCAGGCACGGGGGACCATATGGGGCACCGGGATTCAAACCGATGACCTTTTGCATGAAAGGCAAACGCCTTACCTCCATGCTATCTCCCGGGCTCCTATTACTACTGCTTTTATGGAGGAAAATAGCTGGCTGTTTTAATAACAACCTAGAAGGACATTGGGTTCAGTTGGAGTGTTTTTTTCGTTTTGGGGCCACAGCACCTGGCGGCGCTCAGGGGTTACTCTGCTACCTGCACAGAAATAGCTCCTGGCAGGCACCGGGGACCATATGGGATGCCGGGATTCAAACCAACCACCTTGGGTCCTGGGTCGGCTGCTTGCAAGGTGAATGTCGGTGTGCTATTTCTCAGGCCCCTGGAGTGT
This sequence comes from Crocidura indochinensis, assembly GCA_004027635.1. Classification (NCBI taxonomy): domain Eukaryota; kingdom Metazoa; phylum Chordata; class Mammalia; order Eulipotyphla; family Soricidae; genus Crocidura; species Crocidura indochinensis. The sequence goes on from PVKC010018290.1 coordinate 15,306, forward strand.
GTTTTTGATGAGTTGTTTCCATGTTAATCTAAGGGTAGATGTGTTCCTGTGGACTGTGGGTAGTCTCTTTTAGGGCATCCTTTTCAAAGATGACCTGTTCTCTCTAAGGTTGATGAAGCTGTAGCTGTACTACAAGCCCACCAAGCGAAAGAGGCTGCCCAGAAAGCAGTAAACAGTGCCACTGGTGTTCCAACTGTCTAAGTGAGTATTTCATGCTATTCCTTGGGACTGATTTCCAAAGAATTTCCAAATTTTCCAACATAGCCAGGATTTTTTTCTGCCTTTCTAGTACATTGCTAACGTTCTCAAAAATGAGTACATCGGAAGGTTTGGTGAGGGAGGTGCTGCCCTTGGTCGGATGCTGTGTTGGGCTTCCCTTGGCTCTGTCTGGCATTTTCAGAATGTGGCTGGTCTCATAGTTTTCATGGCACTGAGGATCAGGTCTGGCCAGAGCTATCTTGAGAAGGACCTGAGGGCACTGTAGTCTCACAGAATCTTATTTAACGTATGGTAACATTGTGGTCCTGGACAGTATGAAAATGAGAGGTTCTGTTCCAATAGTTGGAATCCCAGATAAAACTTAAGCCAAGAATCTATACATTTGCTACTGTCAAATGAATGCTAGTATTGATAGTTCCTATTTATTTATTTATTTGCAGATTGATCAGGGACCACAAACAGAAACTCGTGCTTCACCGAAGAAAAATATCTAAACATCGAAAAACTTAAATATTATGAAAAAAAACATTGCAAAATAGAAAATAAACAAAAAAAAGGAAAGGAAACTTTGAACCTTATGTACCGAGCAAATGCCAGGTCTTGCAAATGCCAGGCCTAGATTACTTCTGATTTAAAAACAACAAAAAACCCACAAAAAAATAGTAAAATATAAAAACAAATTAATGTTTTATAGACCCTGGGAAAAAATAATTTTCAGCAAAGTACAAAAATTTAAAGCATTCCTTTCTTTAATTTTGTAATTCTTTACTGTGGAATAGCTCAGAATGTCAATTTTGTTATAAACAACAAACTTGAATACTGAGCAAGGAAACACAATTTGGATTATAAAATTCTTGCTTTAATAAAAATTCCTTAAACAGTGCTCCATGTTTTGTGTTTGATGATTTGTAATTGGCATTACACATAGGGATAGAGTCGAGAAACAGGCATTGAGACTCCTGGAAATGTGAACTCTTTCAATGACGAGGATCCTTGGTGTTTATAAAGCAGTTCCTTGGATAGTTGACATTTGGGTGGTTGGGGGGCCACACTTGGCACTCAGGGATCTTGCTGGGATGGGGGGGGGGGCATATGGGATGCTAGAGATCAAAACCAGGTTTGCTGTGCTCAAGGCAAGCACCCCTCCCTGCTCTTGAACTAAGTTATATCTATGTTAGTGATCTCAATGTTTGAGACCGTGCCAGGGCTATAATGAGGTTTCTAGGCTAGGAGATAATTAACTAAAGCCTTCATTTATGTCAGATCATATAAAACCACAGCTACTCTTGGGTGGTAGTGAAAGGATGGATATATATATATATAAAATGGTCTTGGTATAACTTTTTACATTGATTAAATGGTTCATTTTGAGCTTTACCATTGAAAGGTCTTTAATTGATTACAGCTACCTCGTTTTTGGTGTTGGGGCCAAACTTGGTTAATGCTCAAAGGCTGCTCCTGGCTCGAACTCGGGAATCACTCTTGGCGGTTCTCTGAGGCCCATATGGGGATCAAAGTTATACCCTGCCTATTGTACTGTTTCCAGTAGAGGATGGGTGAATTCAGTCAAGTTAGGGATGGGCCTGGGGACATGACCATCAAGCAAATGAACCCAACCTTTTTTTGTTTTTGGGTCACATCCTGCAGCACTCTAGTTACTCCTGTCTCTATGCTCAGAAATTGCTCCTGGCAGGCACTGGAGACCATATGGTACAGGGATTTGAATCACTATTGGTCCTGGGTCGGCCATTTGCAAGGCAAACACCCTACCGCTGGGCTGTCTCTCTAGCTCCCTGAACTCAGCCTTTGAGAAGTCTTGTCAGTTATGTGTCTGCACTGCACTGGTGCCAGGTCAGCATTCCAAGTTGCACAAGTAGCCCCATTACCTTTGGGAACAAGTTGAACCATAGTTTTAGGATAGCCTTTACATGGTGAGACTTTGAGTTCTTTTTGTGCTTCAAAGAACCCAAGAGATAAACACAGTTTAATATGCTTTATTGATAGTGCTCTGGAGCTACTTGGCAGTAGTACCAAATACTGCCAGCTACCTAGGCAGTAGTGTTAGAAATTAAACCCGTGGGCCCGGGAGATAGCATGGAGGTAAGGCGTTTGCCTTTCATGCAAAAGGTCATCGGTTCGAATCCCGGTGCCCCATATGGTCCCCCATGCCTGCCAGGAGCAATTTCTGAGCATGGAGCCAGGAGTAACCCCTGAGCACTGCCAGGTGTGACCCAAAAACCAAAAAAAAAAAAAAAAGAAATTAAACCCGTGAGTTCAGTGTGCAATCAGCCTCCGGTCCCTCTCTATTTGGCCTGACATCTGGGTGAAAGGTTTCACCTGGTTATGGATTACTGCTCTGCACTCAGGATTCACTCATGGCAAGCTTTGGAGACCAAGCTATGGATGGTTGCATGCTAGAGAAGTGCCTTAACCTCTGCTATCATTCCCATCCTTGGCTTGGTATTTAAAGAAACCAATCATTCACTGCTTTAAACTGGATTTTTCAATGCTTTAGGAAGGCATTTAAGTATGAGCCATATTTACCAAAACTAGAGCAGACCATGAGGTTTTAAATGAGGCCTGTTTGAGACACTAAGGGGCCAGAGCGATACGATAACACAGCAGTAGGACATTTGCCTTGCATGTGGCTGACACGGGACAAACCCGGGTTTGATTCCCAGCATCCCAAATGGTCCCTCAAGCTCAGGAATAATCCTTGAGCGTTGCACTCAAAAGTGGTAGCACAGCAGTAGGATGCTTCCCTTGCACATTACTGATCCTGGATGGACCTTGTTCAATCCCCGACGTCTCATGGTCCCCCAAACCAGGAGCGATTTCTGAATGCATAGCTTCAGTGTCACTGGGTGTGTGTGTGCCAATAACCCAAAAATAAAACAATCCCAAAATCCAGTGTGTAGTTTGCTATTCCGTGTGTGTGACCCATTGCTAGTACTGGGAACGTAATTGGTAGGGTTTAACAAACTAAAGCAGACCCCCCCCCACACACACACACACACACTTCCCAAAAAAGACCTTTGAGCTGCTTGCAGGAATTAAATAGGAAAGCATGCTTGACCCCTGGAATCCGATTCTGTCTTTGCAGATTTCACCCATTCACTAATACCCAACCCCTCTTCCCCCAAGGTATTCATTCCCAGATGTGCACAAAGATTGAAAAGTGACTTCTATCAAATTGTATAAAGATATTTAAAAATAAAACTGACTTCTAGGTGCACATTACAGACAAGTGAAATGGGTAATTTGCCACTGTTTTGAGCTATAAACAATACTTTTTTTAATTTCTTGATGTTTCTGTGCTTTCTGTGGATGATTTTATTCAAGTGCTACCTCCCAGAGCACAGAAGCAGCTGTTTGATGCCTTTGAACACAAGAAGGCTCTGATAACCTTCAAGCCTAAATAAAAGTGTTCTTGGCTATGAGTTCACATGGTATCTAACTAGTTGTAACAGGTATGTATGTGGCTCATTGTAGTAGTATGCTTTTTTTATTTAGTTTGGTGTGAACTAGAGTGATAGTACAACGGGAAGGATATTTGTCTTGAGCACAGAGCCAGAAGTATCCCCTAGACATCTCCAGGTGTGGCACTAATCTAGGCACATTTGGGTGGCTCATGCCCATTTAGGTAGAGAAATATATGTTATGATGTTTTGAGGAAATTTGAAACAGGGTTGAGAAAGCAAACTTGTTAAGACCACACATGTCAATATACATATGTCAACCCTGTACATAATAATAGGGTTGGGGCACACCTGGCAGTTCTCAGGGAATCACTCCTTGCTTCTTGGGGGACCATATAGTGTCAGAGATTGAACCCGAGTTGGCCATGTATAAGGCAATTCTACCCACTGGGCTATGGCTCTAGCCCCCTGGATGCCAATATTTATCTTTCTGAGAAATTCCCACAAGGATAACTTGATTATTGATACTGGACAGATAAGCAGATGGTTTCTTGTTTGTTTGTTTTTGGTTTTTGGGCCACACCCAGTGACGCTCAGGGGTTACTCCTGGCTATTCGCTCAGAAGTCGCTCCTGGCAGGCTCGGGGGACCATATGGGGAACCGGGGGATCGAACCGAGGTCCGTCCTAGGTTAGCGCAGGCAAGGCAGGCACCTTACCTCCAGCACCACCGCCCGGCCCCAAGCAGATGGATTTTTTTTTTTTTTTTTGGTTTTTGGGTCAC
>PVKC010018291.1:0-19681 GCA_004027635.1 Crocidura indochinensis
AAAAATGAAATAAAATTAAAACAATTAGCAGATGTCTGGATAATAAAATTGATCTGGGAAAAATAAGTGTCTGAAGACTCCCACTTTCAAGCCCCAAGTTTGCTTTATCAGAAAATTTGTAAGTCTGTCTACTCTCTGTGATTCATGCATCAAATTCACAGACAGGTCTTAGGAAAATGTACTGATTGTGACAGTGTTATTAGATGCAACCATACCATTTAAAGACACTCCAACATGCTCAAAAACTACCCCTACTTCTCTCTCCCTTTCCAAAGTTTACTGTGGCAAATGTTTTCTAGAATTTTCTTGACAGTATATTTTATAACAGGTCTGCATGTGTCCAGAGGATTAGTCATGACTTCACTAATCATTGATTCTATATTCAGGAGAGGAACACTTTAATTAGAAGAACAATGAGAATTTATTGGAATATTTTTCATGGCTCAAATCTGCTAAGGAAATGTAAAATGTTAATTTAGAAAAGTATCAATATGTTCTCTGAAGATAATGCACTACTCACTACCTGGTATAATTTAAAGTAATTTGAGACAGATGTAAAACAGATGCAGTTATGGACCTCATGAACTATAGACACAACGTTTTTGTTAATAAAATAAGATAATATAAGCTAGTGAGATATATTTGTATATATACAAAATGAACTAATTATCCCCCCCAAATTCGATAGCTGTTTGTAGCTTGCAAATTGTGCAAACTTCCTTCAAACAGGTGTTTAAAATTTTCCCCCTCAAAGATCTTTACAGAAGGATTAATTGAATGTCTTTACAGGCACAGTGAGCAGAGTTAATGCAGACTTACCCATTTCCAATTAATTTCCAATGCCCTTCCTATTAGACAGTCTAACACCTCAAATCTTCTAGGTTCTAGTGCTCCTTGGACACAATCCTAACTTATTGTTTTTATTCACCGGCTTTGTGTAATCTGGGTCCTGAGACACTAACAGCCCTGGGTCTTAGGCTCTCATTCATTCCATATCCTATGCCCTCTTCTTTATTTACCAGTACCAACTCAGCTAAACTTCCAAGAACCTGCATCCCAGGATAGCACAGCCCTGCTTGTATTTTAACCAGAGCAGCTGCTCAGAATAGCTGCTCACTATTTGTGGTATAAAAGAAAAGACAAAATTAGGGGCCAGAGTGATGGTGCAGCACTAGGGCATTTGCCTTGTACGTAGCTGACCCAGGACAGACCTGGTTCAATACCCGGTGTCCCATATGGTCCCCCAAGCCAGGAGTGATTTTTGAGCACATAGCTAGGAGTAACCCCTGCGCATCACCAGATGTGGCCCAACCCCCCCCCAAAATAATAAACAAAAGTAGATAAGACCATAACAAAGATATTCAACCCCATAAAAAAATGGAGAGAAAAAATGAACAGAGAGATAGCATGGAGGTAAGGCGTTTGCCTTTCATGCAGAAGGTCATCAGTTCAAATCCCGGCGTCCCATATGGTCCCCCGTGCTTGCCAGGAGCAATTTCTGAGCATGGAGCTAGGAATAACCCCTGAGCACTGCCGGTGTGACCCAAAAAATAAATAAATAAAAATAAAAATACAAAAAATATATATATATACACACAAATGACCAAAAGACACATAAAATGTTCCATATCACTAATCATCAAGGAAATGTAAATGAAAACAACAGTGAAATATCTCAGGCCAGAAGAGATATTGGCACTTATCACAAAGAACAAAAAACAACCAATATTGGCGTATATGTGGGGAAAAGGGGTGCTCATTTACAGCTGGTAGGAATGTCAACTGTTCCAATCTTTTTGGAAAATAAAATGGACATGCCAGATGTTTCAAAAAAGTAATATATTTTATATCTATTATATAGCTGCTAGAAAAAAAACTCATAAAATTTGCTGATACATGGATGGACATGGAATATGTCATGTTGAGTAAAATAAGTCAGAGAGAGAGGGACATATATAGAATGATGATACTCATTTGCAGAATATAAAGAAACATAGTAGGAGAATAATACCCAAAGACAATAGAAATGAAGGTCAGGAGGACTGGTTCTTAATAGAAACCTTGCTACAATACAGGGAAGGAGGGAGACTAGGTCAGAGAAGGGATCACTATGACAATGATAATGGAAAATGATCACTCTGGACGAGAACTAGATGCTGAAAAAAGAAAAAGTGATACATATGTGTATTGCAAACAATAGTACCATTTCCACTGTGTGTCTCTTAGTTGGTGTATTTAGTCCATTGGCATCAAGAGACATTATTGCCATTGAGTTTTATACCATCTTTCTATAGAAGTTTGGTTTGTCTGTGGGATTTATCTTATTTTTTTAATTAAAATAAAAATAAAACCTTAAAAAATTATTTTAAGCACCTTGATTACATACATGAATGAGGTTGGGTTTAAGTAAAAAAAAAAGCCCCTTCACCAGTGTAACACTCATTGACATTGTCACCATAGTTGTCAATGTAGTTATTTCTCTAACTGGACCACCACTCTTTGTGGTAAGTTTCATATCATAAGCCAGTCCTTCCAGTCCTCATCTCTATTTACCTTATCTTACATTAAAACCATTAAAGATGGTTTTGAAATTTCTGAGCAGTTGTTTTTCCTTTAAATTATGTAATATTCCTTCAAATATAAATGACAGCCTGGCTGGGTAAAATGTTTTTGGTTGCTGTGTTTACTTCATTCAATTTTTTTTTTCATTGCCCCCCACACTGTCTTCAAGCCTGGATGGTTTCCTTTGGTAAATCTGCTGTTAATCTTAAATATGTTCCTTTGTGAAACCAGAGCAGTGACAAAAGCAGTAAGGCACCTGCCTTGCGTGCACTAGCCTAGAATAGACCGAGGTTTGATCACCTGGAGTCCCATATGGTCCTCCAAACCAGGAGCTATTTCTGAGTACATAGCAAGGAATAGGCCCGAGTGTCACCAGGTGTGGCCAAAAACAAAACAAAACAAAAAATGATGCTCCTTTGTACACAAACTGTATATACAAAATTTATATGGTATTTTATTTTTATTATTTATTTTCAATATTCTTTCTGTGAGTTTCATAATTCTGACTAGAATTGCTTTGGGGTATTTTTATTTGGATCTCTTTAGCTTGTACTCTTTAGGTATCCAGGGTGTGGATTTCTGCATTCTTCAGCTCTAGAAACTTCTCATCAATGATGCCTTTGACTGTTGCTTCTTCATTGAAATTACCTTCCAGGCTCTCTGGGGCACAAATGATTCATTGCAAAGTGCTCTTATCATCTGTTCATTTATTTTGAGCCTTATTTTTTTTAACCATCTTCTATTATTTTTGGAGGTTTTCTGCACTTAATCCTTTTTTCTTTTTTTAAAATAATATCTTTATTTAAGCACCATAATTAGAAACATGTTTGTAGTTGGGTTTCAATTATAAAAAAGAACACCCCCTTCACCAGTGCAGCCTTCCCACCACTAATGCCCCCCATCTTTCCGCCCCCACTTAATCTTTGAACTCACTTATCAGGTCCTCAAGAGCTATTACTCTGCTATAGTAAAGCTTTCCAAAGAATGTTTCACTTCACTTATCAAATTTTTCTGTTATAACATTTTTTTTGTATTTTTCTCATTTCTGCTCTCATCTCTTCTTGTGTTTTATTTGCAGTACTTTTAATTACTTCTTTGAACTCACTGAACTTCCTAAGCATTTTATCTTTGAACTCATTTAGACAGGTTATATAGAGGTCTATAGAGGATATTGCTACTGATTCAATCTCAGTTTTACAATCTTTACCCACACACTGCTGTAGGGTTTTCTACACTTTATTATGATTCCTTTTGTTGTCTCAAAGTGTCTCTTCTCATCATCACTGTCAGAGTCTCTTACAATGCTGTAGAGGCTTCAGGAAGTTTTTATGTGGGTGGTAGATTATCTTGAAAAGACAGAAGCCATGTGGGTGAGCCTTTAGGGTGGGCTGCAAAACTGTTTGTTCAGGCAGATCACCTCAAGTCTTCCATTCTTGCTGATCTCTTTGTAGAAATATGTTAGCTGATAAATAGCTTGCAATTAACAGATTTGATGTGATGGTGGTTTGGTTCTGGAAGATGTTGATCTCACACTCTACCTGTATCAGTAGCATTTAGAGCAGTGTTACAACAGTACTGAAACATCCTCAGATGGTAATAATGATAATGCTCAGTCTAGAAACAACACTCTAAAAACCACCATTCTGTAATTATTGCCGAAGTATTAACAAATTTCCTGAGCTTCAAGAATTTTAAGAGCTGCCTTTTCTTTTTATGAATCAAGCTTTTAGGGCCATACATAGACATCAAGGTACCATGAAAAGCAAGGCTAAAGATGAACAGATGATAGTGTCGCATCTTGGGAGTATCTATGGCTCATGAGACTACCTAAAGAATATACCAATACTCGCCCAAAAGTGCAAATAAAAAGATGTAGTAGAAAACTGCATGCTCTAGCCTACCAAAATGAGTCCCCTGACCTCTTAGTTGTAATGCCACCTTTCTCCCAAGCCCCTGGCCAAAACGTAGCCAGTTCTGACATCCCTTGCCCTATGATCCCAGATGCTTCACTCTGTGGGTATGACCTGTCCTCCTAGAGCTGAAACTAGATGCTCCAACATACCAATAAGGAGCCCCATAACCCTTACCTGTATCATCATCCTCCTAAGCCCCTGGGTCAAAAAGTCATCAGATCAGATTTGTCCTCTGATTCTAAAACATCACTATATACATATATCCTATTTGCAGAGAGGTGGACCATAGCACTTCTATCTCTTAGACAGTATACAGCCTCAAAATGCAATCAACCCAAAAGAGTAACTACTTGACCATTTTCTTAGCATACTCAAATAACCCTATATAATTAAGAAAATAACCTGAAATGAAAATACATTATTAGTCATCATTTGGTAAAAAAAAAAAAAAAAAAAACACAACAGGTTACTTCTCAAGTAACAAGGAACCTGAAACTTGACAATTAAAACCCACAAAATGCAACGAACATTCCTAATGAGGAAACTACGGTACATAGGTCAACTGCAATGTTGGAGAGGGTGAGAAACCTAGGAAAATCTACAAGCCCATTAAAATATTTGAGTCTAGTTGATAGGAATCTAAAATTAACACTCAATGCATTGGCAACCGAAATCAAGAAAGCAGTAGCAAACAAAAATAAGGAATCACTAGGAGATAAATTCAACCAAATCAAAAAAAAAAAAAAACTCCTTTAGAAGGTAAAAGAAACTATATAAATGGAATGGAATTTAATAAGCTAAAGAACACACTAGAAAGTCATAGTGACTCAAGGAACTAGAAGAACCTTCCAGATGAACTTAAAAACAGTGATAAGAAAGTCAAAAAAGAAAAAAGAGGAAAAAGTATCAAAGAAAATGTAAGGTACTTAGTGAACAAATAAAGTAATAATCCCTGAATTATAGTAATAGTGGAAGGTGTGAAAAGAGGAAAAGAGGAAGAACAAGTGGTGGAAGAGATAATAACAAAAAATTTCTCTACTACTCTCTGGATGGAGGAAGCTGAGCAAATCCAAGAGCTCAAAAGAGTGCCAAGCAAAATAAATTTAAATAGCACACCAAGACATAGAGTAATCAAAATAGCAAAAACCAAAGAGATGGACTTCTTAACAGAAACAGAGAAGAAAATACTTAAATATAATATATATATCACACCAGATATCCCATATATAATGGTCCAGGCAAAAAAGAGTGGAATTACATATTCAAATTACTGAATAAAATAAAGTTGTCCACTACCCAGCAAAACTCTCATTTAAATGAGAGGGAGGGATAAAAAACATTATTAGACAAAAAATAAACTGGCAACATTAGCAATAACTAAACTGCCTCTAAATGAACTACTGAAAGGTCACTTATATAAACTAAATAACCAATTGTAGAAATAATAACCCTACACAGTATAATGTCACAGCAGCCCTTCTGTCAATAGATTCCTTGAATGTCAATGGAATAAACTCTCCACTCTAAAGTAACAGAGAGTTGGATCAGAAAATAAAACCCATTCATTTGTTGAGTACAAGAAACACATCTAAAGTATAGTCCTAGGTTCAGAATAAAAGGATGAAAAAAATTATGCATGACAGGAGGGGAAAAAAGATGGGCAGTCATACTTAGTTTAGACTACATTGCATTCAATCTCAAGAAAGTAATTAGAGAGAAGGGTGGACACTATTTACTGATCAGGGGAAGAAAAGACAAGAAGTACTGAGTATAGTCAACATATCTACACCAAATGTTGGGTCAGCAAAGCTTGCCGACAAACCTAGAGAAACATATAGATGAAAACATGATATTAGTGGGGATTTCAACACACCACTCTCAATACTGGATATATCCACTAGACAGAATATTAATAATGACCTACGATCTCTAAATCTCTAAAATTTTTTATTATGTTTTTATTTTTAATTATGAGAACAATGATGCAAAGAGGACAAGGTAAAGTTACAGTGGAAGGACAATCACCCATAAACAGAGTTCTCAGAAGAAATCCCCTTGCTGACGCCTAAATATTGAACTTACAGTCAAAGAACATTAAGAAAAATATTGGGGAGCCGGGAGGTGGCGCAGGAGGTAAGGTGCCTGCTGCCTTGCCTAGGACGGACCACGGTTCGATCCCCCGGTTCCCATATGGTCCCCCGTGTCTGCCAGGAGTGACTTCTGAGCGCGTAGCCAGGAGTAACCCCTGAGCGTCACTGGTTGTGGCCCAAAAACCAAAAAAAGAAAAAAGAAAAAAAAAGAAAAATAAGGCAGAACCCATGAACAATTACTTTGTCCATAAGTCCCCAGATTGTAGTATATTTCTTAGCAGTACACAAAGCAATCTAAAGCCATGAGATTTATGTGACTCCTTAAACATTGAAGGCATAGTGTTTTTTTATATTTTCACATGCATATTAGTTAACATCAAAAGTTTAAGAGGTTTTTTTTAAGGGTTAGAGTCAAAAGAGCACAGTAAAAACGGTGTTAGAGTGGCAATATTGTTTGCATAGGTCCACCAAAATATGGGGGACATGGATACAATGGTCACCATACCCCTGAAGTTTCCTGGCATAAGACCAACTCTAGGCTCCAGGCAAACTAGTTTATCATTGTCTGTAGAGCCAATACAGTTTTATTTTTCATGCAGTCTCTATTGTTGGCATCAGGTTTCTGTATTAGAGATCCTGGAATCTGCACATCCTACATTGAAGTCAGGCTGGTGTGGAGTATCTTCTAGTTTCACCTCACAATTAAGGGCAATATAGAAAACCCTGTCCTGTAAGCAGGTCATTGTTGTTGTTAAGTCTTCTCAGTGTTAAGGGAAGTCTCTTTTGAGTGGGTCGAAGTCAGAGCAGCGATAGGGTCTTCCCTGGTAGAAGACTGCCTCCAGGTTGTGTTATAGACAACCTTGGATGTTTTGTAGATGTCTTCCCTAGATCAGGGATGAATGGAGAATGCCCATTCTTCTGAGGCTTGTGCCAGGTCTTTATGTCAATGTTCAGGGTGTAAGATCCCATAACACTACAAGATCTGTGTGTTCTCATCTCTATTAGATAAGAACGTATTTGTATGTATAGTATTTTCCCGTTGTAATGTGCCTATGCAAACAAGAAATAAAGCTACGTGGCATTATCGGTGTATATGGGAGCGTAGGAACACATCCAAAAATACCCGTGACTTGGTTCAAACATAAGCATTAAACTGAGGGACTCTTCTTCTAACATCAAAAAGCTGACAACATGTTCTCTACTATACATGAAACATTCTCCAGGATAAATCACACTTTAGGACATATATCTAACTTAAATAAATTCACAAATATGAGAATCCTACCAAGCATTCTATCAGAACAAAAAGCTATAGTGATTGGTTATACTAAGAAGATCTGGAGAAACTCTAATCTTGGAGACTCTTCAACATGCTACTTAATAACTGGATTAATAGCTGGATCAAAGAGGAAATCAGGAAAAACATAAAAGATTCCTTAAAACTAATGATAATGAAAAAAATCAGTCACCTATATCTGTGGGACACAACAAAAGCAATAATTAAGAAAAACTCTTGAGGGGTCAGAGAAATAGCATGGAGGTAGGGCATTTGTCTTCCATGCAGGAGGATGGTGGTTCCAATCCTGGTGTCCATATGGTTCCCCAAGTCTGCCAGAAGAGATTTCTGAGCATATATATATAGGAGTAAAACCCCTGAGTGCTGCCAGGTGTGACCCAACACCAAAAAAAAAAAAAAAAAAAAAAAAGAAACCTTATTGTGATACAGGCCTACATAAGGAAAGAAGAAAACAATAAATAAACAACTAATGACATGCTTAAAATACCTGGGGGGAACAACACTATGAAATAAAGACAGAAATCTATGTATAGAAGCCAAAAAAAAAAAAAAAAAAACCAATATAAAGAATCAATGAGCCCAGGAGCTGGTTTTTCAAAAGAATAAGCAAGTTAGATAAACCATTGGCAAATTCACAAAGAAAAAAGGAGTGGGTGATCAAATATATAAGATCAGAATTGAAAGAAGAGACATTCCAATGAACCCCAGAAATCCAATCATGAGAGCTTACTATAAACAACTTTACTCTGTTAAGCTAGAGAACTAGGCTTCAAACATTCTCAGCTTCAACCAGGATTTGAACAGTGGTCTGATGGAGTCTAGCTGACCTCCTGGAGTTTCATCTTCTTTGATGCAAAAAAGGATACTATCAGGGTTTGACTGAATTCAATAGAATGGTTCCAGGTTTGCCCAGTACATTATCAAAGACACCTAGAGATAAAGCCCTAAAGAGAAGGCCTTCATTTAATTGTCTCACCATCCTCCATACCCCTGCTTAATCCAAAGTAGTTAAATTGCTTGTCTTTCACATAGTTCTGGCATTGTATATGAGCACCATGACCACTGAACATTGGCCAAGAGTAAGTCTTGAGCACTTCTAGGTATGGCCGAAATCCTTTCTCACCACCTTTCCAAAACAGCAGCAAAAAATGCCCTGAATCATGAAGATTCTTATTTTCCTAGAAATTGTGCACCAATTCCCTTTAAAATTAAATCTTGGCAGGGTGGATAGGGGGGAGCAATATTACAAAGGGTATAGCACTTGCCTTGCACTCTGCTAACACAGGTTTGATCCCTGGTACCACATCTGGACTCCAAGTCCTTCTAGGAACAACCCCTGATTGCAGAGCTAGGAATAAATACTGAACACAGCCAAGTGTTGCCCCCAGCCAAAAAAATCAAATAAATAAATCTCTGATCTTCCTAAGGATCTTGACCGACTAAGCTTATTTTTCCTTTAAAAGGCTCAAATTTACCTCATCTTCATAAGTATGGGTGACACCAAGTGTGGACAGAACAACTCTCCTGCCCACTTTCTCTCTAAATCACATAAACTAAGGAGTACAGGCATCCCTAATCTCTTACCATTGTTGTGCCTGGGTTCTAAAAACATAAATAAAAAAAATTAGCATTACTTCACATTTAGATAAGCAAAGAAAGGTGCCAGTAATTGTTAGTTTCCAAATGAAGAAGTTTGCCAAAATGAGGCTAGTCTTAGAAAGAGTAGTTTTCTCCACACTATTCCTATTAAGGGGCTTTGAAAACAGACCTCGATTGCCTATTTCAAGGCTGAATTCTAATCAAACCAGCACATCTAACACTATATAAATTAACACTCTCATTAGGGCCCCAGTAGCTACAGGCTCAGAGTAAAAACAGGCCCATTTAAATGTAAATTTTGACATTCAGCCCAAGAGTAAAAAAGAAATAGTTTCCACACCTAAGCAGTGGGAAGGAGAATGAGAATTAAATATTAATTCTTTATGAGAAAAAAAAAGACTTTTTAATCATGTTTACTTTAATGCCATCATGATTCTGGCTCCTTTTTTTCCTTCTAGAAGAATATTAGATTTTTAATTACTTCAAACTTGGAGGCAGCATTTACACCAGATTCTGTTGGAGGCCAGAGACTGAAATTTTATTTCAGTCAATTGACAGAAGTCCTGGAGAAGCAAAAGATAATCAAGCAGAAGTTAAAACATATAATTCTGGATGAAAATGAAAAGGAAAAGATAACCTGCTCTGTATAACAAAGCACAGTTTATAGTCTTTGTAAGGCTGTAGGAAAGTCCACATACCTAATTCTAATAAATGTGTTCTGTTGAAACAGTCCTGACCAAATTGTGGTCTCTTCTACTCAAGGGCAATAAGACTTTTTTAAATATTTTTTTTACCATGAGATAGCACCATGAGATAGTTACAAAGTTGTTTATAATTCAGTTTATTCATACAATGTCCAACACCCACCCCTCACCAGTGTATATTTCTCATCACCAATGTCCTAGTTTTCATTCTGCCTCTCTGTCTGTCTCTCTCTGTTGCCCTCTCTCTCTGTGTGTGCATCTCTCTGTGTCTCTCTGTATCTCTCTCCCTCACTCTCTCTGTGTCTCTCTGTATCTCTCTCCCTCACTCTCTCTCTCTGTGTCTCTCTGTATCTCTCTCTCTCACACACACACACAGACACACACACACACTTCCTTTTGTTTCCTTTTGGGGGAGAGGCCACACCCAGTGATACTCAGGGATTACTCCTGGCTATGCGCTCAGAAATCGCTCCTGGCTTAGGGGACCATATGGGACACTGAGGAATCAAACCGCGAGGCCATCCTAGGTCAGTCACGTGCAATAAAACCGCCGTGCCACGCTCTGGCCCCTTTTTTCCTTTTAAACAATGTGGTTTGCAATATTATCTCATTGAAAGCAATGAGACTTTTATCTCTGCTCCTAGAACAGACCATCTGACCTCACATTCCCACAGTTCCTTAGCGGAATGACATTGTATGAGGCATTAAGTGCATCAGATCCTTAGCTGGATCATCCATAACATGGCTTAGGAGTCTGCAAGCAGGATGCTGTAAAGTTTCATGGCAGAGAGTCATGCCCAGTTATCCAAGAAGACCTGTTGTTTTATGCTGTCCTTGAACATTTCCATATTCTCAATAGCCATGGCACAGTAGAGTTGCAGAGTGCACCAACAGCCACACCCTTCCCTTTTCCTCTGAGTTCTATATGGCCCTGATAACATCATCCAACTGTAAAAGGGACCGGGAAAAGCCTAGGGCCTGGGGAATGCCCAAGGTCCGGGACAGCTTAGGGTTCAGGGGGAAGCCCAGGGTCCAGAGAAGCCCAGGGTCCTGGAAAAAGCCCAACGCCTCAATAAAGACCACAAAACTTCAGAGATCTAATAAGCAACACGAGATTTATTTTCTCCAGAGCTCTGGGGTCCACCACTTCTTGATGCAGCATGTTCACCAGTGGATCTCAAGTCTTAGAAACCCAGAGCTTTTATAGTAATCCATATGATAATAAAGTATCAGACTTCAAACATTTCATTAGTTCACATAACTGTTATAATTCAAAAAATATCCAATGGTTCAAGCAAGAAAAGGCAGGATTCCCTGATTATTCCAGTCCCTCTCTGACGTGAACCACCCCAATCCTCATCCTGATGAAATGCAGATAAGTGGGTTGGACCCTTCAGGTGGTCTCTGGATGGGTTCTGATTTGTATGCTTTAGGTTATTGATTAAATAGTAAACACATGTAGCCATCCATTTCAAAGACTTTCTCATTTTGGTCCCTTCCTCTTGTGACCTTGTAAAATGTCTTGTGGAGAGTCAGCGCTAGGGGAGGGGGCTTGGATGCCCCTAATGTCTGGTTCACTCTACAGATATGGTCTTTTTGCCCTATAATTGCAGTCCGTAGAGCTTATATCAGCTAAGAATCAAAAATCCTTAAAAGCAAGGAAAAACAGAAGCTAATAGTATGGTTAATTCTAGTTGAATCACATCCACTACCTAATAAAGTTATAAAATCACTTTTACTTACTAAAACTAAAAAATTGCTCAAAAATATTGCACAAGTACACTTCAAAATATAAATTTTGAGACATCATTCCTCAGTTATGCTGTGCTATGTTTCAAGGCTTACCCAGAACAATACCTAGTTTAATAAATGACAAGGATAAGACATTCTTAGCTTTCTGGGTTCTGCCCTTTGCCCAGGCTTTGAGGCCTAGGCTGTCCTGGTATGTCAGTTTATTGTTTCAAGCTTTGCCTAGAACAATACCTAGTTTAATAAATGAAAAGAGCAAGGCATTCTTAGCTGCAGGTTCTGCCCTTTATTGTTTCTAGCTTTGGTGCTCTAGTTAGACTTTAAGCTAAACCCATGAACAGAAGCATGATTAATATATTTAACCTGGGAATTTAATTCAGGTGAATTTAAGGGGATAGAAATCAAATTTAGGCCATTTACATGCAAGTCTGAAGACACTCTTTAACACAACTCCATTATTACTGCAGTGTCTTCATCTTCAAAATGGAAAACCTTCGCTTTCTGGGGACCTATGAAAATGCCACCATCAGATAGATATGAAAAGGACCAACTCTTTTCCAACTGTTCTCCTCAAGGATCGGTTCATAAAGGGCTTGAAGACATGTTTACAGCTCTAGATTTCTAACAGCCTCCACACCATTTTAAACAATCACTTAATCTAAGCAAAATTAAATATTATTTTCAGAAGGTTTCCTAGTGTTAGTCCACCAGAACTTTTCACTATGAAAAACAAAGTCCTGTTTTCCTTCTGTGACAACCATACTGGTTTCATATTAAAGAGCATTCAAACTACAAAAATAATAATAAAAGATAAAAAGGGATATAAAATTCTGCTAAGTGATCAATAGAGTATCATCAGCATATATGCACCAAATGAAAGGGCAGCAAAGGTTACAAAGGATGAAATGAAAAGAAATTACAAAATAATTTAAACTGCTAATTGATCTGAATTTTTTTTGGTTTTTGGGCCACACCTGGTGATGCTCAGGGGTTACTCCTGGCTATTCGCTCAGAAGTTGCTCCTGGCAGGCATGGGGAACCATATGGGGAACCGGGGGATCGAACCGCAGTCTGTCCTAGGTTAGCGCAGGCACCTTAAATCCAGCGCCACCACCCGGCCCTGATCTGAAAATTGATGGAAGCACAATAGTAGTGAGATACTTCAATCAATAATTACTTTTATCATGGACAGATTAATAAGAAAAAATAAAGAAAAAAGAGTCCCAAGTGAGGGATTAAAAGAGCTAGGTTTAATATTCAAGATTGTAACCCCAGTACAAAAAAAGGCAAATACACATTCTTCTCTAGAGTGATCATTCTCAAGGATATCTGTTTGAGAAACAAATCAAATATCTATGAGGGGCCGGGCAGTGGCGCTGAAGGTAAGGTGCCTGCCTTACCGCGCTAGCCTTGGACGACCGCGGTTCGATCCCCCGTGCCCCATATGGTCCCCCAGGCCAGGCCAGGGGAGACTTCTGAGCGCATAGCCAGGAGTAACCCCTGAGTGTCACTGGGTGTGACCCAAAAAAACATCTATGAAATTACAAAATGTAAATCATTCCAAGTATCTTCATAGGTTACAAAGTCACAAAAGTAGAAGTAAATTACAAAAGGAAAGTTTGGAAGATATTCAATATTTGGAAATTAAATAGTGTTCTGTTAAACACTAATGGAATCAAAGAAGAAAGCAAAGAAAAAATAAAAGTTTCTTGAAACATATGAGAATGATGACAGAAGGTACCAGAACCTATGGGACACAGCAGAGCTGTACTAAGAGGAAAGTTCGTATTTATTCAGGCTCACACCAGAAATAAAGAAAAAAATCAAATCAACAACCCATCCTCACAGTTAAAAATATATAAAAAAAATATTTAAAATACTAAAAAAGCTAGTTAAAAGAGAGATTTTGAGAGAGAGAGAGAGAGAGAGAGAGAGAGAGAGAGAGGAAAGAATTCAAGTTGGAGTAGAAGCTCTAAAATGAAAATAAAGGAGTGGCATTTCCAGATGTGAACTATACTACAAAGTTATGAGAATCTAAACTGCATATGTGTGAAGATAGACTTGCAGACCAACAAAGTAGAATTCTGTGTCCTGAGTTAAGTCACTAAATTCATGGACAGTTCTGAAGTAGTTATATCTTGTGTTATGTATATTAAGTAAAGTAAATAATTAAATAATTCTCTTCAACAATTGATGTTGGGAAAACTACACAGTCGCTTGTAAAAAAGAAATAAATTGTAATGGTATTACACACCTTTCAGAAAACTAAATGCAAAGAGTTTAAATACATAGAAATCAAACCAGAATCCACTAAGTTCACTAAAGTAAACATAGGCAGAACTCTAGGAAAGGGGCCTCAGAGTTATCTTTAACAAGATGATCACAGAGGCAAAGACACAGGTTCCATAGCCAGGACACTGGAGAGACATAGGTCTGGAAGCAAATGTTTATGTAGAAAATAATCCACACACACTAAACTGGATTCTGGAATTCCAACTTCAAAGAGGCAGGAAGCTTAGTGGAAAGTCCAGAATCACAGAAGCTTTTTTCTGAAACCCAGAGTATTTTTAGAATGAAACAGACCACACCTGGAGGTAGGATTAAGAACCAGTCCAAAGTACTACATTCAAAGATGTTTCCAACCAATGAATAACAAGGCATATACTGAGTGGGATGTGATCTGATTAATCCACAAATGGAACCACATAAAACTTAAAATCACAGCAAAAGAAACCTAAGGTTAAAAAAAAAAAAGACACCCTAATGAATAAAAAAAAAGTGCTGTCTGACAATATATCAGTTCAAGGACATAATAATCAATATATATTAATCACAGTTCCACAACAATAATCAAAAGTCCAACAAACTCATCCAAAAATAGGCAGAGGTTATAAAGCAACACTTTCCCAGAGAAGATACACAGATGATTAGAGGGCATATAAAGAAGTGCTCATTGTTACTTATGATTAAGAAAATTCAAATCAAAATACAAGATATAATTTCATGGCAGTGCAATGGCATACAGCATGTCTGGGAAAAGCCAGTGTTGGCAGGAATGTGGCCAGAAAGGAACCCCCATTCACTGTGTGTGGGGAGCTGATAGAACCTAAAACAAAATGTTGTCTCAGAAGCCCCTGACCTTGTTGCCCACGTGACAAGAGGCACTCATGCCCTGATGACAAAGAAAATGACTAACCTCAAAAGTTAAAATTTACACAGAGCAGCCTGACCGCATAGCCAGGAGGAAGCAACGTAAACAGAACAGCCTGTCTTTGTAACAATTAAAACTAGCAAAGTTTTTATATCCTGTCTTGTAACATTTTTAAGTAACTGATAAGGTTGGAATGTTGGCTCACAAACTCTTTATCCCAACTCCTCCCCACTTCCTGCACCTGGCTTAGGTAGATACTGAAAAACAAATCGCACTTTGCCTCTGCCATATTTGGAAATATTCCTTGCCCGAAAGGATGATTGGTGTTTTTGAATTTCCCCCCATGCAACTGCCTATAAAAGCTAGCCACCCCTTGCAATAAACGCTTTTGAGCAGCTTGAGTTGTCTTAAGCCTCTTCTTTTTAACCTCTCAAGTTTGTTTCATATATCAGCTCTACTCGAGAAGACCCACAAATTACTAGTGACCTTCATCTCCATACCCCCGCGGGTCAAGGGTCCCCATCGGGGGTCACAACTGTGCAAATATTGAATGGCTCAACCTTGAAGAAAAGAAATATGGATATTTCTCATAAAAGTAAGAATAGAAATTCCTTGTGACCTGGTGGCAGCACTTCATATCACATACCCCCAAAATAGAAAAATTGCTCAATTTAAAAGATATACACATGCCTGTGTTAATCAAAGAACTTAGTACAATAGCCAAGAGATGAAAACCTCCCAAGTGCCCAACTAAATATGACTGGATCAAGTTGTGTGTGTGTGTGTGTGTGTGTGCGCGCACACGTGCGCGCGCATGTACAATGGAATACTATGAAGAAATAAAAAGGACAAAATTATGCAATTTGCTGCCACATGGACTGAACTAGTGAATATCCTGCTGAGTGAAATGAAACAGAAGGAAATTAATAGATGCAGAATAAACTCTCTTATATTTGGGCTTTAAAGATAGAGTAATGGAGCACCAAATAAAGGCAATAGAACTAGAAAGTTAATCCACATAATTGAGCTTGAAGGGGCAAAATGGAACCTATTTGGGGGTCCTTGGTAGAGAGAAATTGATACTCTTACTTAGATATTACAAGAAATATACCTAAATATTTTTAAAAAGAATAAAAGATGCAAATCATACCATTTGCTGCAATAGACCAATAGGAAATTATGCTGAGACAATTCAAAGGAAAAGATTAACACAGAATTATCTCCCATATGTGAAAAAATGTAAGCAGAGTAGAGAAATAACAATTGGCCAGGGAAACAGCCCCTGAGAGTTGGTTTGCATAAACTAAGTTTTGCCAAGAGGATGGTGGAGAGTGGTGGGGAATAAACTTGGAGACAGTAGCAGAAGACTGACACTCTGGGAAATTATATAGCTGAGACTTTGTTATTAACAGTATTATAAATTAAAAACCAGTACTGTAAATCAGAACATCTGAGAAATCGAGTCTTTCATCCAAGATCACACAGAAAGTAACTATCAGAGTAAGGTTGTATAGCCCAGACTCCTACACTACACTGTCTCTCTTGACCTGATGTTGATGTAAGTGATTTGAGTCATTAAACTTCCTCTACAATTATTAACAGATGAAATATAGAGATTAGAGGCTTATTTTTATTAGAATCTAGGCAGGGAGCAGAAATAACTTGAAATTGGAGCATCCACCAAAAGAACTGGTATCTGAGGAGCCACAAGATGTTCAGAAAAGCAAGGAGAACACTGGCATAGATGAGTATGCCTCTGTGGACTAGA
Organism: Crocidura indochinensis; assembly: GCA_004027635.1. Lineage (NCBI taxonomy): Eukaryota > Metazoa > Chordata > Mammalia > Eulipotyphla > Soricidae > Crocidura > Crocidura indochinensis. The sequence goes on from PVKC010018291.1 coordinate 16,834, forward strand.
GTGTCCCTGTGACAGCAGACAGTATCCTTATTCATTGAGCATCTCAGGGCAACATTCACTGCAAAGAAAATAAAAGTCTGGAATAGAAATTTTAAAGAAGCAAGTTTATCTTTGCATGTTTGTAGTGAAATAAATCACTTCACATAAAATTATATGAACTACACTTTTATAGTCCCAAGTGAGGTATGAGAAATGACAAACCCAATTGTTTGTGTCTGACTTGTTGAGTTGTAATTTATTGGAATAGATGAAGAGTAAGATCACTGCTTGAAAATAAATCTATTACTTCTCTGGATGAGTAAAATAGAGTAAAATCTTTAGTCAGTTCAATAAGAATAAAATGGCAGGTGAGTCACATGGGCGAGTTAGGATACAGAACAGAAAAAAGGTGGTCCCACCTTACTTCTTTGGATATTTACATGACTATAGTTGTATTTCTCACTGCCTTTCAAATAGGAAAACTTGGGGGTTCAGAAAGTAATTTGCCATATGCAACAGTAGTGGAAGGCTTTGGCTCAAAGTACCCCCTAACCTGACTGTACTCTCTTCTGACCATCTTGATGGCATACAAAGCCAAGGAACACTACACTCATGGTCCCATGATAGGCTAGTTGGACAAATAGTTCATGTCCTGCCCCTGGAATCTGAGTCATTCTATACAGTGGTTAATTTAGTGTTAACTTGGTTGAGTCAAGACTCCAGATGTTCAGTAAAATATTAAGACATGTTCCTGTGAAAGTCCTTTTGAATAAGAGCAATACCAAAATTCACAGATTTTTGAGACTTTGAGAATGTGACTAGGCTAGCTTTAATTATCAGGATCATTGGAAAGGTATTTAGAGCAAACAACGTCCTTAAATAGGCTGGAGTGGTCATACTAGTATCAGATGACACACAATTTAGAATTATAAAAGCTAAAAGGGAGAGAGATGGACATTTATTAATAATAAAGGCATATGTACAACAGGAATAAATCACATTCCTAAACAATAGACATCTAATAAGGGACCATCAAGATATAGAAAACAATTGTTAATATGATTTTTGTTTTTATTATTTAAAGAAAATTTATCACAAAGTTGACATACTGATTATATTTGTTTCAAGAAAAAGGAAAGTAAAGTTATTTAAAAATATAAAAGAGAAAGATAAACTAAAATATAGAATGGAAGAGTAGAAAAAAGAAGTAAGAAAAAGTTCAGTAGTAAGTATTTTTGTGAAAATTATTATAACTCCAATAAAGCAATTAAGACCATAGCAGAAGGTTTAGTAAGCTCAGCAAAGAACAAAATATGCAAACAAAAATAGCAAAATACAAAAAAAAATATAAAGAAAAAACCTTTGGCCTAAAAAACAGGGAGACCTTACCCATAAAGTATCCTGTTGCACAACCTTTTAGTTGATGTCTGGAGATGGAGGAAAAAATAAACAAAACTTAGTAACTTTTTAAACCTTAATTAAGCTATACTCATAATTACTCCCTACCTGGAAACACCTGCACTAGGAACCTACGTCTCAGTACGGAAAGGCTACAATGGCAAGAAATGCATAAACCAAAATGACACAAAATCATTTCTGAAGAAAATTTCAACTTTATGGTTTGTTTTGAAACCACATATTGCCAACAATGTTCTTATAGGCTTTTATGATATGTCGAGAGGCTAGAGACATAGCTCAAAGGGCTGGAGCATATGCATTGAAGATGCAGAACCCCAGGTTTGATCCCCCCCAGTACTGCATGATTACCAAATATCATCACCAGCATTGCTGGTCCATAACAGTGAGCCATGCTACCACCGGCTGTGTGCTGCTGGAGTAGCCCATGAACTCTCTTACTATTGCTTTCAAAGCCTACAAATAACTAAATTTCAAAAAAAAAAAGTTTAAATATATGTCTGGATCTCAATATTTGCTATATGAATGTCTAGAGCTAAGTTCTGTGGCGACCTCCTGGGCTTCATAGGAAACTGTAACCATGACTTTAAAAAAAATAAAGACTGCCTAGAGTCCTGCATATCTTCAGAAACATTGTCAAAAACCTACTTTTAGGTAGGACAACATCTATAGGCAGGATTTTTTTCACATGAAATTATTTCATCTTGATCATATAAGACGCTAAGAAATCTCAAGCTCCTTAAACAAGATATGAATCTCCAACTTGCTCCATTTACCTTAGAATTTATAGTCATTCTCCTTATCTATGTTATTCAAGTTGGTCTTTTTCTGTTCCAGTTTTGTCTGATGTTAATTGGTTTGCGCCACCTGTCTGAGAAGAACCCAGAGGAGTGAGGGGAATTTATCCTATCCCTTCATTAGTTGAAGTAAGTCAGTTTGATAAGAGAGTTATTCCTATTTCCTGTGAAGAAAAGTCTGCTAGGTGAATATCCAGGCCTAGTTCTTTTAATACCTATCCCTGAGAAAAAAGTTAATCCTTCTACACATTTAGAAAAAATGTATTTCCCTGCTACCTGTACCTCGTTCCTTGGGCTGTTGTGCCTGTGATGAGCTCACCCACCAAGACTGGTAGATACAATCCCACAAAGAAACCTTGGGGGACAGGGATTAGAAACCACAGTTTTTAATCAGAGAAAATTAAATAAAAAAGAGAGATGATATGCAGCCTGCAAAGTCTCATAATTTGATCCAGTGTGAGGTAAGGAGAAGGAGATATCTTTTGGCCTCTCTCAAGCCCCTCAAATTTGACTAACAGAGAAATTTTCCCCAAAATGTTCAGGTCTTGTATGTCTATGAAATCACAGAATGCCTCCAGAATTCACAATGATGCCTTGCTCTATAGGTGAGAAAAGAAAATTTCCATTTTTCTTTTTGGTTGCTTCTCAGGTAGGTA
>PVKC010018292.1:0-19723 GCA_004027635.1 Crocidura indochinensis
TCTCTCTCTCTCTCCATCCATGAATAATATAATAACATGTGAAAGCTTCATGAGCCAGAGAATCTGAGGGTGTGTTGAAGTCTTTACAGAAGGAAAATTCACAGTCAGGGAAGGAATTGAGAATAAGCATGAGCCAGAAATGTATGACAGTTCCAAGACAAAGCCTCTCTTTGCTTTTGACATTTGCCTGTAAGTTTGCAGAGGGATTAGGAGATGCTTTTAATTTCACAACTGGAAATATGTTGGCAAGAAACCTTGTGTCTGTGATACGTTTTTCTCATGCATTTAGATATCTCAAAATTACATGGGATGGGATTTAACATAGGGATGAAATTGCCTCCTACCCTGGCCATCAATTATATACACAGCTTGTGGTGACCAGGTGATAGAAAATATATGGCTCAATATAAAAGTCATGCAAGGAGGTCATTTGGGAACAGCCTTGTTATTCATTATGTTTATGAACTTTGACCCAATGTAGATTACCCACCATATAAAAATTATACTCATATATTAAAAGTTGCATACATGTGTCCCAATACAAACTACAATTTTAATGGTTTCTGTTTTTGCTGCCATGTACATTCAGTTGTCTGAAAATCCAACATTGAAAAAATTCAACATCATATCTATTTAAATAAAAGTGGCCAGGAATGGTATTGAGGGAATACTTTGTAGCAATAGTTATAATAAAAGGAAAGTATTAGCTACATGTACAACAGAAGTATAAAAAAAAACTTTTTAAAGATAATATATTTAAAGAGGATTCACCTCCTTTGTCTCAAATCAAGTTCTTGAAAATCATTATCTCTATGTCAATTATTGAGTCAGAAATTTTGGAAGGTAATCTCATTAGCAGTATAATTTTAAAGTTACAACTGAAAGTCTTAACCTTGAAATTCAATATGAAAACTGGTTAATTTTTACTAATAAAAACTCAAAACTTTTGCTTCCTCACTCAATTCCTCATGTTTATACCCACATTTCTTGTGGACCTTGTGGTCCAGTGAAAAAGACTTTAGAAATATATATTGATAGGTGATCATCTTAAGATTTTATTTCATTTCATGAACTATTATTATATTTAGTAGCCTGCTTTTCAGAATAACTTCATAGTTATATTTATAATCATGCCAAAATAATTTATTATATAATTACTTCTTAAGCCTCCATGTACAGTACATATTATGAGATTCCTTTTTTGGGGGGCTACAGCGGTGATGCTCAGAGGTTACTCCTGGCTATGTGCTCAGAAATCACCCCTGACTTTGGGGGACCATATGGGATGCCAAGGGGTAGTCTGAGGCCCGTCATCCTAGGTCATCCTAGGTCAGGTGAGTGCAAGGCAAATGCCCTACCGCTCTGCTACTGCTATGCCCCCTCCTTTTTAATGTCCACCATAAAAATCATACTATGAAGTCTTTCAGCCTGTTCATAAACTCAACCAAGTTCATAAACTCAACCAAAGGAACATTGATATGATTGGAAAGAGACCTTATATCATCATTGGTAAAGTTATTGTCAGTTTAAACAAATTTAACAATCTTTTCAAAGGATAAAAGAAACATATTTCAAAGACAAAACTTTTTTTTTAAATAAAAATTTAAAACAATTTTGTCATGGGAGCCGGGTGGTGGCGCAGGAGGTAAGGTGCCTGCTGCCTTGCCTGCGCTAGCCTAGGACGGACCACGTTCGATCCCCCGGTTCCCATATGGTCCCCCGTGCCTGCCAGGAGCGACTTCTGAGCGCATAGCCAGGAGTAACCCCTGAGTGTCACTGGGTGTGGCCCAAAAACAAAAAAAAAACAAAACAAACAAACAAACAAAAAACAATTGTCATAGTGTGACTAAAGATGATGAAAAGAAGAGGTCTATTAAAGATTATTTTAAGTAATCAGTCTCAGAGATGTGCCAAGAAATGCAAATCTAAAGTGAATTCATTGGCATTTTATAATTGGGGAAGACTATAGTGAATTAAAAATATGCTAAATTAGGGCCAGAGAAATAGTAGAATAAATAAAGTGTTTGCTTTGCAGACATCTGACCCAGATTCAATACCTGGCACCCCAGATGGTCCCCACAAACCCAACAGGAGTGATCCCTGAGTGCAGAGCGAGTCATGAGCAGTAGCAGATATATACCCCCTCCCCGCAACAAAAGTGTTTTTAATGTGACATATATATTTTAAACTTTAAAAAAATTAAATGACTATTTATATTACTAGCTTAGTTGGTCCATAGTTCTATGAGGGACTGTTTAGAATTTTTAAAAAGTACTGTATGCCCTGTAGAGAACCTGGTAGTTATTTTTGGCTATATTTTCATTTTTTCAGATAAGTGGAAAATTTTATCTTTTCCAACAAAAACATTTAGAATAATTACACATAAATTCAAGATGAATGTAACTAACTTATACAGCACTGACTGTACCTATTTCTGGAATTTAGTGCAAGAAAAGTCCATGCTGGAATCAAAAGAGAAGTTTCTTGGGGAAAGTGGGACATAAATTATATATGAATAAAAGGTTAAAATTTTAGCATACAGATGAGGAGAAGAAGTGTCATTCTCAGCAAATGGTTGAGTCAGTTTGATAATTGATGAGAGTGAACACAGTGGAAATATGTTTAATACATAGAGATGTTGGGGGCTAGGTAGTAGCTGTAACAAGATCCAGGATTCTAAAGATGAATTAATAAGAAGCAAGGAATCATCATGGGGTCTGGAGAGGAGAGCAATCTTTAGAATATACTATATACCTATATATACCTACATATATATATAATAAAGGTATATATAATAAAGCTTTAGAAACACAGAGAGAGATCCCAGAGTCAGTTCTCTTATGAACTGGCCCTGGATCAAACCAGGAATAGCTCTGTATATACAGAAATCTTCCAGAGTTTATAGATCTTAAGAACATTTGGCTAAATATAAATGTGTGTGTGTGTTGGGTGGAGGCCACACCTAGTAGTGCTCTCAGAGATCATTCCTGGCTATGCTTAGGGACTATAGCTGTACGTGGAGACTATCAAGCCAGATAGGTACCGTAGATGGATCATTTGTCTACAAATGTTTCTTTTTAGAGTGAAAACCATAGAGGCTTCCATGGGATTGGAGTAATTCTGTCATTTAGCATTTGGTACTCACAGAAGCTGGTGTGTAATGCCCTGGGCACTCTATCCTAATATTTTTGAATGCCGAGGTTATTTGCCTAGTCACTACCTTTTGCATTGCTCTCTTGATTCAGATGACCTCTGCTTGCCTTGCATTACTGGTTTAGGCAATGACCAATTTCAGCAGGTATTCTCAGACTTAACTTTTGTGTGTTATTATAATCTCAGAAGCTAATCTTTTTTTTTTCTTTTTATTTTTTAATTTTGAAATATGAGAACAAAGATATAAAGAAAGAGGACAAGGTAAAGTTACAGTGGAAGGACGATAACCCATAAACAGATTTCACATAAGTCCCCTTGCTGATATCTTAACATTGAGCTTTTAGCCAAAGAAAATTAACAAAAACAAAACAGAACCCATGTACAATTACTTTGCCCCTCAAGACCACAAATTGTAATACATATTTCTTAGCAGCACATCAAGCATTCTAAAGCCATAAAACTTATGTAGCTCCTTAAACTTTGAAGGCATAGTACTTTTTTTATATTTCCATGCTTATGCATATTAGTTTAAGTTAGTTTCAAAAGTGGGTGCTTCTTTTTAAGGATAAGAGTCAAAGGAGCACAGTAAAAATGGCCCTGAAGTGGCAATAATTGTTTGCATCGGCCCACCAAAATATGGGGATCATGGACAGGGAAATCCTTGGCCTATATACAAGGGGACCAAACCCCTGATGTTTCCTGGCATAAGACTAGCTCTAGGCTCCAGGCACACTAGATTGCCCAATCCCAGTCATTGTCTATAGTGCCAACACACTTTTATTTTCCACGATGTCTCTGTTGATGGTATCATGTTTCTGTATTAAAGATCCTGGGATTTGCATATCCTATATTGCAGTTAGGATGGTGCAGAGTGTCCTCTCATTTCCCCTTACAATTAAAGGGCAATGTAGAAAGCCCTGTCCAGTATGCAGGTCGTTGATGTTCTTAGGTCTTCTCAGTGTTAATGGAAGTCTCTTGTGAGTAGATCAATGTCAGAGCAGCGGTAGGGCTATTCCTGGTAGAGGATTGCTTCCAGGTGTTGTTGTAAAAAAAAATCTTGGGCTTTTCCTAGATAGCTTTCCTAGTTCAGGGGTGAATAGAGAATGGAGAGGCCTGTGCAGGTCATTATGCCAATGTTCAGGGTGTAAGGTCACATTGCACTACAAGATTTGGGAGTTCCAATCTCTATTAGATAAGAATTTATTTGTGTGTAGGTATTTACCATTTTAATATGCCTATGCAAACAAAGAACAATGCCACATGGTTTTAAAGGCCATTATGGGGGATGCAGGAACATGTATAAAACTCCCCATGAGGTGCTTAAACATAGGAATTAAATTGAGGGACTCTTCCACCGAATATTTTTTATTGAAAAGATCACAAAGAGAAGAAAAGATAAGAAGTGGGAACAATCTTCACTGTTTACGAGAATATTTGTAAGATTTAGGTGTCAAAGAAAATAGATATAAAATATTCAAAGCCATACGTGTACATTTTATGTCTTTTGATATAGTTGGGGTTTGTTAAATCCAGTGAAACACGGTGTGTGATTAGGAATGTGGAGAACAGTAGTTGAAAAGGGTAAATGGGGGTACTAAAGGATGGGGTGATAGAGTTGAAAATAGAAATCAGCTTTAGAGGATTATGCGAAACAGCAGGATAGAAGATGGACATTCTACACAAACAAAACATAAATTAAGAATGGGATATTATTATTAAAATAGGTGGTGCTCGCGGGGGCTATTGCCCCCGCGCGGTTTTGAATATGTAGACTAGTAAGATAATGCCAGAGACTGCCTTAGAAAAAATGAGCAGTTAACAACACCCCCAAATATGGACTCATCTGGAGGCCGGAGGGCAGGAGAGGTGCAGCTGGGGGCCTACCAAGGCTCCCAGCCTGCCCAAGCGAGGGAGAAAGCCTTCGACACTGGGGCCACCCCAGGCCCCATGCCGGGGAGATCTCTCAGAAGCTAATCTTATTTGTCTTTTCTCTCATCAGTTGGGATGAAAGTTGGAAAAATGTATTTTACTGTTTCTCCCTGGTAGTGGAGGTAATATGATAGTCATGCATAAACATGATAGTAATTCTTTCAGAGGAGTGTTAGAAGAGACAATAGTCAAAATACTTCTTCAGGCATTCATAAATGGATATTTTTTAAATATGATACTTTTAGTGCTGAGTCCAGAAATCATCAGCATTACTTCTTTGGATTCACATTTCTTCCCCTTGGCCTCTATAAATCTCTATTCCTTCTCATTGATCATTAGTAATCCAGCTATGGGATAGCTGTTCCTTGCAGCTTCTTGGATAAACTAGAAGCCTTTGAATCAGTGACACTTGCTAGTTGTGCTCAGGGGCAAAGCCTGAACTCATATTCCTTTAAGTGTAGTCATTGTTTTCTTTTAAATAAGAGAATGACTTTGCTCATCTTTCACACAATTAGACTTTGACATGTATTTAAGATAATTAAATGTGAATTATACTTTGCCCTTGACCAGATTATATTAACTTTCATTTCAGAGTAGAAAAGCAAATGCAAAATTACAGTGGCTTGTGTTAATTATATGTGAGAAATAATATGCATCGATTAGGTCAAAGCCTAGCATCAGTGCTGCCTTCAAGCCACAATAACTGAAATGAAAAACAAAAGGTCAGTTTGCCTCCCAAAGGAATTTTCCACAGAGCTATATTATAAATCTGACCAATCATTACGATATTAATATTGGAAATAAATGCAGCAGTCACAAAAGGTGGCATGAAACCAGCACTAAAAACATTCTGATGTTACCTTGTGGCTGGTTCATTTTGAAATAGAAACTTTCCTGATTAGCCACTATCCTAAACTCATGGAGCTGTGTGATAAAGCAAGAAAGTTTTAGGAAATGGGGTATAGAAGGGGATGAAAGATTTGTTGACTCTTTGGAATGTCTTTGTATGTGTGTGCGACTTCGAATTTCAAAAAAAATCACAGCAAAAAAGATCTAGATTCTGTAGATTTTTTTATTCCACATTCGATTGAGCTTTTTGTTACAATGTGTGTTGGAGGACTGGGTCAGGGTGTAGTTCCTAATCTCCCCTGATTTCAGGGAAAGCTGCAAAGCATTGCACTGGTGATGAGTGGTGTTCTTTACACGACTGAATCCCAAACACAATCATATATGTAATCAAGGTGTTTAAAATATATATATTAAAAAATTTCCTTTTAATTTACATATCTGTCCCCCTTCTTCAAAAAGAACTTTGCTATGAGCACCACCAGAAGTGACTCTGGGGAAAGATCTGCTCCCAAAAATTAATGTGTGAGGAAGAACCCAAACAGATCTGATGACTGATGATATCACTCATGATGATGACTGATATTAATGAAACACTCAGAAATACATTGCATTGTATGAAATCATCATAAAATTAAGTGCAATTGTCAATAAGAATTTCTTGCTGGGAAAATCATAGACCAGTGGTGGAAATTTGGCAGGAAAAAGAGAAGGGTCTGTCTGATCCTGAGGACAAATTTCCCAGAATGTGACCCAGGTGTGGAATTTGTCTCTGATTCCACTTTGCCTAAAGAGATTCTCCAATCATTTCCCATTCACCCACCCCCAGGAACTTTTCAAGTTGGTTCTACCATAGTAAGTTAAATACATGATCTGTTATTGCTTTATCATGTGCTGATTTCTAGATGCTTTAGATCTCTAAAGACAGAAAACATTACTACTGGGGCCGGAGAGATAGCATGGAGACAGGTGTTTGTCTTGCATGCAGAAGGGAAATGGTTCAAATCCCGGCATCCCATATGGTCCCCAAGCCTGCCAGGAGCGATTTCTGAGCATAGAGCCAGAAGTAACCCCTGAGCACTGCTGGTTGTGACCCAAAAACAAACAAACAAAACAAAACAAAACAAAAATGAAAAAAGAAAAGAAAACATTCCATCTGGCATTTCTACCTAATAAGACACCTAGTAGGATAGCAGTAAAAGATGTCTGTTTTGCATAAAACTTCTATTTCTGGCTAAAGGAAAAGCTCTTCAGATTCACTCAAACTTCAGTTTTAATAAGTAATAATAAGACTGTTCTATTGTTATCTCATTTAAGAGAGAGCTTGGGTGACTGATGCCTAAGTGTAGAATTGCTGGTGATGCCAACCAGTAGAAGAATTTTACTTCTTTTTACCTCCCAGTTGTTAAGGTCAGATATAGCTCCCAACCCTCATAATGCCCACTGAGCCTTGGGTACATTCATGGAGCAGATATGTGAAGTGTTTGCTGGGGAGTTAACCACACATCCACTTGGCTTGCAGTTCATACAGTAAGTAGCAGTTTCCACACTCAGGAGCTATGAAAGATAAAAGGCAGTATTCCCTGAGAGGTCATGAGTACCTCAGCTTAAAAGGCTCTGGGTTTCCCTGTTGTTGACTTGTAGCCCAATATAATTTTAGGCTGAGGAACATAAACACACTCAGGAGACTGGAGAGATGTAGTGGCAGTGCTGGTGGTTTTAAGTGAATGCTCTCCACATGTCCATTTCCAGTTAGGCCTGTCACAGAGTGAAGAATCATTTGAGAGGAACTCTGGACTATCTCATCACCATGGTTTGGATGGTTACTAGTGAGTTCTATTTTTAGGCCTTGAGAGTGAAAGCAGGAGCTTGGCAGCAAGGAGAAATTTCCTACTCGTTCCCCATTTAGGGAAACATGGGTCTCACACAGGGCCTCAGCAGGGGCCTTGCAGTTATTCCAGTCATCCCTCCATGTCATCACCCTGGTCCTGGCTCAAACTGGGGAATGAACAAGAATGTGGCATGTGAGCCTTACAAAAGCAATCCTTATTGTTATTCAGAACCTATGACTGGCTACTAGAACTACTGGGACCCAGTGGGTGCACTGCTGGTCCATGAAGGATGGCATGGGAGGCATGCAAGAGGCAGGTCCCTTTCAACTTACTCTGACTTTAAGGAACAGTACTCCTCCTGCTATAAAGTTGATTCATCCCATTGCAGGGGAGACACAATCATTCTGGTTTGGCTTGAAGAAAAGTTAACAAAGTCATTGATGCAGATAAATTATAAACTACAAGAACATATCATTTCAGAAACAAGCACTTAAGGAGGATAGGCTATAACCACACCACACAGACTGCTTTCAGTGACACATCGGAGCACAGTGACCTCTAGCAGGAATATATTCAGAAACCAGCAGAAAGAATGGTGAAAACTGATAGAGAAAAAGCTCACTCACTCTTCTATTAGCATTCACAGTCCCAAGCAGAATATCCTGAAGAGTTCACACAATGTAATGCATTACTAGCTTGCCACTGAGAATTCCACATTAAGGACCATAGTGATGAGATTTGGGGGTGGGGATGGAGGTGAACAGTCCTTAACAATCCTGTGAGGTTTTGTTTGATTTGTATTATCACTGGAACAGAGTGGCCAGGAGCAGACCCTGCCTTTCTCCAAGTTAAGCATTAAAAGCTTCATGGTCTGAAGTGCTCAATGCAAATCTGAGGGTCAGTACAATTTTGATCTTGAAATTTCATTTGTATCCATCAAGGTAGAAGGAAAAGTCAGTCTGTTACTGTTTGAAGATGATGGAAGGCTCTAAATAAATCCCATACCTTACAATTATCAGAGATAATTGTTCAGAGACTTTTTTCCAAGACTTCATCCTCTGTACAAGGAAATAAAGCCCAGGACTGTATTTTGGAGCATAAATCAATGTTCCTCAACTGGCAGACATGTGGTCCTTTGTGAGCCCTCAAGATAGAGTAAGGGGCCATTAGAGGTCCCTGTTACTAGACAATGGCAACTGGTAGGACAATGACCAGCAGGAGGAAATAAGGTTGAGAAGAGGGCCATAATGGAAAAAGGTTTGAGAAACCATAGTGTTGGGAAATTGAGGCACTCTTAGAGCATAAACATCAACCACTAGCCAGACTTACTCAAGAGGCATTTTCCTTGCAACTTTAGCCATCAAGTTTGTTGTTGATCTTGGGCAGCTGACCTACTTTGGGTAAACCATTGGTGGCTGTAGCTTGACACAGGTTTGTTAGTTTCACGAGGTGGGCTTCAAAAGGATGGGGATGAAGGAGACTTCCTTGATAATCTCCATCTTTTTCCGTGGCTTTGGCTTCCCTAGTGGAGAGAGAGTGCAGAATCTCCCAGTTCACTTGTTTTCTTCCTTTTTTCCCCTTCCATGTCTTCTCTCTTTCTATCCAATTTTTATTCTCTCACTGATTCCTATTTTATTCGTGTTCTTTCAGAGCTAAGATGGGAGGGCAGTCCTGGGCATGGGAGCAGCATTAGTTTCAAAGATCTTCCTGAATCTTCACTGCCAAACTCAGCACTGTATCTCCTAAAAATCTCAGGCCACTCTTTCCCCAAATTTCCAGTTCTTTGGAGGCAAGGCATGTAAAGTGATAAATATGATCCAGGAGATTGCAAGACTAATGTCAATGATTTGAATGAAATTAACTTTGAGTTAGAAATTAGAGTTGATTTTTAAAAACAATATTTGGTTATTTACTGCCTGACCATGGAGGAACCAAGTCTTTGCACCTCTCAGCTGACTCTAGAACAGAGGTATCATACTTCACTTCTCTGGCTGAGTGTAAGAATTAGAGAAGATGAGAGTTCAAAATTATCCTTACTACTACAAGCAAGTTGGTTTTTCCATTAGTTTAAGGTTAGTTATGGTAAGTGTGAAAATTGGTTGTCTCTGGAATAGTCAATTTTTCTTATTTTTTATTAACACTTTGAACATCATCTAGACATATTCTTATGTAGTTAGAAAACACATACAAAGTCTGTGATCCATTTCATTAGTGAATTTTCCCTGATCTGAGTTCCCTATAGAGTAAAACAAGAAAAGATATCTAAAAAAATAAAAGCATAATACTTACAGGAACAGCCGATAGATCCTTTTAGATTTTGGTATGGGAAAGTATCCATTATAACTATGGATATTATCAAGTTTCAAAGAAACTTTAAAGAAAATGAAATTATGGAAGTATGATACTAACACACATAGGGTATTTGCACTATTCTAAATATTTGACAAATATTAATTTACTTAACTCAGCCAGTATTCAGTAGACATGGCATTGTGATTACACAATCTGTTATCTTTTCTGGCCTTAAATTTAGGGGAAGGATGTCATGAATTATGATTAAAAGAAAGTTACTACAGTTTTTACAGATGGGGAGGTGGTCTTCTCATCATTGGCTATTGGTACATTGTTAGTAAGAAAACCATCATCTAATAATTGTTGAGATATATAAATAAAAAGGCTCTCAGTTTTATGGGGGTTGTTCCAAACATCAGTACTTTGCTTAGCCAGTGTTCTTGGGTAACCCAAGAGCCTCCCTCCACATAGTCCAGCACCCACAAATCCAGCTCTAAATGCAGCAAACATGGAAGTAAAGTGTGACAATTGTCTAGTCATATTCAACACAGGTCTTTGTAGGTGTGGAATCTGAATCAAGGGAAGTCAATAAAAACAGTCATAAGGTCCTGGTGATATTCATGCAAGATACTTTCTGCATAGCCAGACTCTCTGGATATGTTTGCTAGAGGAGTACATTCTATAGAATGGCAGAGTTTGAAGTTTTATGTTTTGTTTTATGTTATGTTTATGTATCTCTAAGTATGGCCTAGTTTTTATTGTAGTAATAAAATCATAACAAATATATACGTTTAAGTAATTCATTAATCCAGATTACAAATTCAGCATGTCATTTGCATCATAAAGTACATTTAATTATAAAGAAACCTAGCTGTTATTTTTTTATAAAAGTCACTGTTATCACAAAATATTACTTCAAGTGAGTTTTTTTATTCTCCCTATTGAAGCTGGCTGATAATTGAACAAAAACTTGAAAACTTATTTTTACACAAAGAGAAATGTTTCATGCTAAATTTCTGGATCATTACTAGGTAGATAATCATACATTTATGGGTCAAAAGGTAAGTTTAAAGGGACAGCCAGTCAAATAAGTACTTATTCCTCTGAAAATTATGGCAGGGAAATTATGACATGTCAAAATCTAATAATAGTGATAACAATGTTTAATGATATAATGATAGTCAAGGAATACATAGTACATAGGCATGCAGATTACTGTTGGATAATATCTACAAGGGAATAATATAGACAAAATTAAAACTACAGGGATTATTCATAGTCTATTGTCAGCTTTGTCATTTGAATGTGGTACAGATGAATGGGTCAGACTGGCTTTGGCAGTGTCCTATTTGCTTTTATAAGAAAAAATGATCTTATTAAGGGCTAGAATGATAAACATTTGTGTAGCCTGATTTATTAATTAAACATGTGAAAGTGCATATATAGTACCAAAATTGAGGACTCTCAGTATATTTTTGTTTTTGTTTTGTTTTTCTTTTTCAGAGTGAAAGTGCTGTTGCAAAAGGAAATGAGCTGTCAATTGAACTTGCAAGCATCAGGGATGAAGTTGGTAAGTAAGGTGTTGAAAATGAATTGGGGCCGGGAGATAGCATGGAGGTAAGGCGTTTGCCTTTCATGCAAAAGGTTATCGGTTCGAATCCCAGTGCCCCATATGGTCCCCTGTGCCTGCCAGGAGCAATTTCTGAGCATGGAGCCAGGAGTAAACCCTGAGCACTGCCGGGTGTGACCCCCCCCCAAAAAAATAGAAAATGAAGAGCATAGAGAATGTCTTTTCCGATTGCCCATGACTGTGATACAAAAGCATTATAGCTTATATAATAAGCCTTGCAAACCTGCTCGACAAATGCCCCTTACCCTGCATAGTGGTAGCTCACAGCCGCCTTGTGGGGTATCATCATTTTTATGGTTGTTAATATATAGACAGGTGCCTGCGCTAACCCTGGATGGACCTCGGTTCGATCCCCCGGTTCTCCATATGGTCCCCCGTGCCTGCCAGGAACAACTTCTGAGCAAATAGCCAGGAGTAACCCCTGAGCGTCACTGGGTGTGGTCCAAAAAAAAAAAACCAAAAAACAAACAAAAAAAATATACAGACAGCCTCCAAACAACTCACAGTGGAACTAATCGGGCCTTGACTCTTCTCACCCAGATGGCAACTCATTTATCCATCTGAATCATGCATTGATAAGCATCCCTCCTTCTAGCAGCCCCCAGGCTTGGGCAGAACTCCAAGCAACACTGCACAGCTTTGCTGGATAAATGAAGTGGTCCCTTCAGGGATGCAGTCATACAAAATTGTTGCCCCTGTAAAGCCACTAAGATACACTCTTTGTCAAAGAATATGCATCTGGGTGGAGTGACAATACTGAAGTTCTTGGGGGAAATGCCAATGTTTGGCCAACAGAATGTTCATGTTCAGTGGGAGCAGAAGAGATTTCACAACTGCAGGATGCACCCTAGACCTAAAGTACTAAGTAATGGGTTTTCCTAGAGGCAACAGATCAGGATGCATCTGTGTCATATTCCTATATCCCATTTCTCTGTGCGGGATCTGCACTTCCATTGTCATGGAATGAGTGAATGAAGGTTCAGTTAGCAATGGCTCTTCTCTAGCCACCATGTGAAAACTGTTTTCCTCAATGAGTCAAAAGACTCAGGCAGCTGTAGCCACCCAGTGGTATTCAGGGCCTTTTACTCTATACAGGCCCTGCAAATAGACATAGACTCTCAGTAGCACTGACTCACGGGTGCACAGCCCAGGTTGCTGGCATCCAAATATAGTTCCTCTCACACACACCCCAATTTTAAAACCATATTTTCCCTTTGCTCTGAATTTTGTAACTTTTTTTAGTTATTAAGAGGAGTCAACAATGGCTTCTCACTAAAATCAGACCCCCGTGGAAAAATGAAACAGAAAATTCCAGCTTTCTACTCCCAGCCTCCTTGTGTGACTTGAGGGGAGCAGCAAGGTCTGTGAACCTGCAACAAAGGACCTATTGGTTCAGCAGGTGAATCAGATATTGAAGGATCTGGTGGACATGGCCAGGGCTGGGCTCAGTCAGGCAGCTGTAGCCACCCAGTGGTATTCAGGGCCTTTTACTCTATACAGGCCCTGCAAATAGACACAGACTCTCAGTAGCACTGACTCACGGGTGCACAGCCCAGGTTGCTGGCATCCAAATATAGTTCCTCTCATACACACCCCAATTTTATGACTCTCCCTTAAAACAATGATCCCCTGAGCATCTCCAAGGAGCAGGTGGGTTCCTTAGTGATTATAGCATATTTATGTTGCATGAAGAGGAAAGATGGCTAAAGCCGGTAATGGCCATAAAGAAAGTGCTTTCACAGCTGCTGGGCATGTGGAACCTCCAACCTAAAGACAAGATAAAGCCCTCCATTGGGAGTAAATTTCTCCTTCAAGATCAGTTGCACCTACTATGGAAAACGTTGTCCCTTTCCATCCCCCCTGGGTAAGCTATGCCAAATCCTAGGCCTCATTGCTCTCTCTATTTTAGGGGGCTTTCTAAATACAGCAGGAACCACACAAGGATTACATTGTCAGGATATGTTTTGTTTTGTTTTTTTTTTTAATGTGGTTTGATGTTTGCATTTGGTGCTAAGAATAGAAGCAGAGTTATCCTGCCAAATGAAAATGCTTTGGGTTGTAGAGAAGGACTGGAGGTCCTGGCAGCACCACAGACAGCTCTTTCAGACCAAAAGACACTTGAGCAGACTTCCCTGGGCATCTGTAGAAAGGGAATTAGTTCAGGGATCTGGAAATCATGAATTCAGTCTCTAGAAACAGTGTTGGGAAGAGGCAAACCTGCTTGACTGGTCTTCCTCAGAGAAGGGTGATGCTCAGTACTGCTCCTTATGCCCTTATTTGCCCTTTGGTCAGAGGAGTCCACTATTAGTGGGGTAATTGTGAGGAAGTGCTATTTCTAAAGGTGGTGAATTTAGAAATGGAAGGAAGAAGCTGAAAATGTTGGAGTGATTCAAGGACACATATTGCAGAATCCAGAAGAAGCTGACCTTTGCTCCCAAGCAAGAACTGACTACTTCAGCTTTTTCAGATTTGTGAAGATGCTTCACTGAGTTCTGCCAATACTTGTTCATCAACAGCCATTCATTGTCTGGGAGCATCATTTCTCAATCAGTGGTCATGCTGTGGGTCTTCAGTTCATTCCAACTGGGCCACAGGTGGCAGTCATGTACATGATGTGGGGAGTGCCCCTGAAGCACAAGGTAATCATGAGGAGAGGCAGCAGGGGCAAGGAAGGAAGCAAGGGCAGAAGAGAGCTATAGTGGGAAACTCTCAACTCTCAACTCTCCACAGTTAGTTCCTTCAAAGGCATTTAGCAGCTTGGCAGAATCAGCTTTAACTGTGTTGTTGGGGTTTTTGTTTGTTTGCTTGTTTGCTTGTTTTTTGCTGGCTTTGCCTGTTTGTTTCATTTTATTTTAGACATGTTCTTGGTAAGGTTTCTTGCAAAAAAAAAAAATTCTGTACCACACCTTCCCCCAGAGTACTCACTTCTTTTTTATATATATTTTATTTAAACACCTTGATTACATACATAATTGTGTTTGGGTTTCAGTCATGTAAAGAACACCACCCATCACCAGTGCAACGTTCCCATCACTATTGTCCCAAATCTCCCTCCCACCCACCCATCCACCGCCTGTACTCCAAACAGGCTCTCCACCTCCCTCATACATTCTCATTATTAGGACAGTTCAAACTGTAGTTATTTCTCTAACCAAACCCGTCACTCTTTGTGGTGAGCTTCATGAGGTGAGCTGGAACTTCCAGCTCTTTTCTCTTTTGTGTCTGAAAATTATTATTATTACAAGAATGTCTTTCATTTTTCTTAAAACCCATAGATGAGTGATACCATTCTGCATTTTTTTCTCTCTCTCACTGACTTATTTCACTCAGCATGATAGATTCCATGTATCTCCATGTGTAGGAAAATTTCATGACTTCATCTCTTCTGACAGCTGCATAATATTCCATTGTGTATATGTACCACAGTTTCTTTAGCCATTCGTCTATTGAAGGGCATCTAGATTGTTTCCAGAGTCTTGCTATGGTAAATAGTGCTGCAATGAATAGAGGTGTAAGGAAGGGGTTTTTGTATTGTATTTTTGTGTTCACTTCTTTCCGCCATTGTACCTGTATCCTCCCTCTTCCACATTCTATTCACATTCCCATTCACTTGGTTTTGGTAATAAAGAACTAGCATATTTATAAAACTTAGTCATCTTTTTTTAAATTTTCCAAGTACTTGGGGAAGACAGCCACACCTGTAGTATTTCTAGGGGCTATTTCTGGCCTTGTGCTCAAGAATTCAAACCAGAGTCACAGCCCATGCAACCACATGTAAGATTACCTATAATCTCAGGCTCCAATTCCACCAAGTATTTTCAAGAATTACCTGAAGATCAATAAACTACAGAGAAATGGGACGTTGATTTGCTTTAGGAAATGATAAGGAACAGCAGGTGATTAAGATCACAGAGTCAAAGGTTCAGATAGTGGAGGGATCTAGAAAAAATGCAGGTACAGGCTGCAGAAAGGGAAAATATCAAAGACACAACACCTGCTTCTCAATAACTTGATGTGTCAGGCTCCAGGAAAGAGTCAGAATAGCCCCATTTCTTTTCTTTCTTCTTCACCTTTACCTTGGGAGTAGAGCAATGAGTCCTGAGTCAACTCCACTTGAGGTACAACTCCCAAGTTGGTAATATAATCAATCACATAAAGTAATTTCCTGGTGATGCATGTTCACACCTACCTTTGATATTTATGGTGAACGACTACATAATCTCCTCTAAGGCTTATACCTAAAATAATCACCCTGCTAAATATTTTTATATGTATTATCTCACACTGACTAAGAATCTTCAAGTATAGAAGTTTGAGTAGCATTATTCTGATCATTGATTTACAAGTAAAGTTACAGATTATCTCTTAGCCAGTGATTTTTTTAGACCATCTTTGATATGTAGGAAACTTTCACACCAATGTCCAATTCCTGAGACCAGGTGGATATCTATTGAGTCTATTTAATTTTGACACTGAAGATCTGAAGTTAGTCCTGACCCTACATCCATCTCATCTGACTGCCCTAGATCAGATAGTCACTGCAAATTATAGGGGCCACAGGTACCTTTGACAGTCCCCTTCTCAATATTAAATAAAGCTGAATAAAAAGAGGGGTATAGGGGCCTGGGAAATAGCATGGAGGTAAGGCGTTTGCCTTTCATGCAAAAGGTCATTGGTTCGAATCCTGGTGCCCCATATGGTCCCCCGTGCCTGCCAGGAGCAATTTCTGAGCATGGAGCCAGGAGTAACCCCTGAGCATTGCCAGGTGTGACCCAAAAACCCAAAAAAAAAAAATAAAATAAAATGAAAAATAAAAAGAGGGGTATAATTTTAATGAAAAGTATAAGTTTAGTAAAACCAATAGTTATAGTTGGTTTTAGTAAACAATTCATGAATATGACAGCATCCTATCTAACAAGTTGACAGGTACTCTAAAAAGCTGGATAAATTGGAAGATTCTTCTATTTATAAAGATGGTGAAATTAGAAGCAAATAAAAAATAGAGGTACAAGGAGGTAGCAATGTTCTGAGTTCAATTCATGGTAACATATGGTCCTTATGGTATGATCCTCAGCACTGCAGGCCCCAATAGACCCCAATAGATCCCAAGCATAGCCCATGGAGAGTTTTATCATGCAGATAACCTCTCCTATTGACTAGAAAATTCTGGATTGATTGATTAAGTTACTTTTGGTAGAAACTAAAATTGGCTTCAGTTTGGTATTATATCATGGTGTAGTCTGGCATAAATGAGATCTTTTGGGGGCTGTTTCTTATCCAAGCATCAAGTTCCATCAGTCTCTAGAATTATTTCTATATGACATGAAAACCTTCGTTTGTTCTTACCAGATTTTTATAAAAGCATTAACTCAAAATTCCAATAGAAGAGATGCATATGACAAGTTACTGTGTGGGTGCGTGAGTATATATTGGGGAGTTTAGGGGAAATGTGTCTTCAACTTCCCTTTATTTTTTCTGGAGGAGGTTAAGTGTTATTGAGCCCTCTGGCCCTCTAATCACCTAGTTTTTTCTGGAGATAGGTCCTCTGAGGTTCTAAAGCCCCACTTAGAGTTGCTTTATTAGCATAAACTCTGATGGGTGTGAAGAAAGAAAGACACTCCTGTCACCCATAAAATTCAAAAGGTTTCCAGAGTTCAATACCAGCCAGACCAGGGATTAAAAATCAATGATATATGGCTGACTCAGGCTTGATTCCTGATGTCTCAATGGTGCCCTGAGCTTGCCAGGAGTAATTCCTGAATGCAGAGCCAGGAATAACCAATGTGGCCTCCAAAACAACAACAAATATCAAAAATCCAGTTTATAAGACTTTTAATACTTTGTAAGAACAACAAGTTATAGCACATCAGAACTGGTCCAGATCTTAATGAATAATTTTTATCTACCATACTTTTTTGCAGGGGGTACACCCAGTAGTGCTCAGGGCTAACACTTGGCTCTGTGCTCAGGGATCACATCTGGTGACTTAGGGAATCATACAGCATACCAAGTATTGACTACAGGTCAGTTGTGTGCAATGCAAGTACCTTGCCCACTGTAACTATCACCTCTGGCCCATTATTTATTCTTAAAAGAAAGGCTCCCTAGATTTGTTCTGAAACCCAGGAGCCACTGTGGGTTCAGGGGACCACCAGAATCACATGCCAGGCCATCCTCAAGGACCACCAGTGCCATACGCAATACTGGCAGAAAATTCATAAACTGTAGGGAAGAGAACTCATGCATATCAACCCCTTGATCTCTCAGCCTCTATCTACTACATTTTAAAGGCCAATAAACAAAGGATCATAAATCTTACCTAAAGCTGTGATATCTGTGAGAAGCATAGGAAAGGAAAACAATTCTTAAATTATTACTGATCACCAAGTACAAGGCACTGGCAAGGTAGAAAACTTGGGAGCAATTTTTATATATACTCCCTTCAGATTAGAAGTAAAAATACACTAGTGTAGTTAAAATATAAGAGTGCTCTCAGTCTTGAGACATGCTGCCCAAGGTCAAAAGGACTCCCTGTAGACAGTTTGTGACCTGCTGCTAGGTACGGTACCATCACCATCCCTAAGGCAATCCCCATCATCCCAGGGTTCATGGGGGAGCAGTTATAAAGACAGGCTTTATAAGATGTTTGAGGCTTGATAGAGGCTTGATGGAGGCATGTAGGAAGGGAAAGAGGACAGTACATAAGCAATCCTTGATTTCTGCTGCTCAGTGAATATTCATGCCCTGGGCTAAAGGTGCCATGACCATTTCCAGGAAAAATGAACCATTTCACGTAGGCACACCTCTAGAAAGGCATACCTATTTATTTGTTTCTTTTTCTTCCTATGGCCTTTTAACAATTTTCCTTGACCAAACATTCTATTCTTATGGTAGACTAGAATATGTTACACCTCTGAGCATTTAGATTTCTTCCATGCATTGCATTATGCAACAATGAGCAAAAATTAGTTTTATCCTTCTTATATTATTTTCTTGGGAACTGAGAGAACCAATAGAGTTCTCAAATTAATTCTCAATAGTGTAAACTGATAATATTTTCAGTATTTTATGATAGAAATTTATATGTATATAAATTGTCCACAATATTTCTCTGAGTCAATATAAAAGATAATGGTGCCTATAAGTGTAGTATATTAAGGTTGTTTAATAAAGAGAAAATTAAATGAGTCTCTATCACTCACTCATGCACTTACATTCCTGAAAAGAAATGAATATAATATCCTGGGTTGTTTTTTTTTTTTTTTACCAATTTGGGTTACCAGTATAGTTTGGGTTAGAGTTAGTTCCTATGGAATGATGGCCATTGCTCTTCAGAGAATTTCATCACCACTTCCAAAACATGATGATTTGATCTTGTCTTTGGAGTTGCTCTAACTAGATCTATTCTTGGGACATCCATCTCCAAGCTACAGTGACTATGGGATGAAAGAACATTTCTGTAGGAAGTAGTTTCTAGCAAGAACCATATAAGGGAGAAAGAGCAGAAATATTGGGCAGAATGTAATATTTTCTTTTTTCATTATTCTTTAAATTTTTTCAGAAAGTATAGTTCTAAATATATTCATTTCAATTTTTGGATGAAGTAACATCTCCATAAATATTGATAAGTGTTTATATTTATAAGATGTTCTTCCTAGATGCATCTTTCTTTGGTAGCTTTGTGCTTCGAGGTGCTGCCTATGAGTTTTGGGTGTTTATAGTATTCTTTATGATGACAGTGAGGTATGGCATGGTTGCCTTATTGAAAGAAAAGTCTGAGAGGCCAGAGTGGTAGCACAGTGCGGTTGATGTTTGCCTTGCATATGGCTGACCTGGGTTCCATGCCTGGCATCCCATATGGTCCTCTGAGCCTGCCAGGATAGATTACTGAGTGCACAATGAGGAGTAACCCCTGAGAACCATTGGATATGACCCAAAAACACACCCCCAAAGAGAAAGAAAGGAAAAATGGAAGGAAGGAAGGAAGGAAGGAAGGAAGGAAGGAAGGAAGGAAGGAAGGAAGGAAGGAAGGAAGGAAGGA
>PVKC010018293.1:0-19714 GCA_004027635.1 Crocidura indochinensis
TGATGATACAAATTTAATAATTACAAAGTTGAATGATAACTGGTAAGTGGAATGTTTTTCTTGCTCTTGATGTTTTTATTTATTTACTTAGCTTTTGCTATAATGACACACCTATACTGTGCTACTGATATCTCTTAACAGTTATTACAATGTGATAGGCAAATACATATTCTAAATAAAACAATTCAACTTGTTTGGATCATTTTTTTATACTTTATTATAGTTAAGGTAAAATGGTTACCACATTCTTAGAGTATATGGTGATGATGTACAGTTATTGCACCCCACCATGGAAAATGCCCAAAACCCTTTTTCTTTTTGAATATCAAATAGGAGGTAAACTCCAACCATGACCTAAGAGCTGGGTGGGATATGGATTCTATTTACTTCTGAAGCCCACTCTTCACTTTTACTTTTTTTTCTATAGAAGGGGCTAATTTTGTGAATGCAAAATCTTATTTCTCAAGGTGTTTGAACAAGCAGTTTCTTTAATCTGGTGTACATGTACACATCACAGGTTTTCAAACTGCTACAAGAGTTCAGGCTTTGTAGAAGCCAGAAAAATAGAACGCACATACCTACTTCCTTGCTATGAAATTAGTGTAGCATACAAAGAAACTATATACGAAACCGACTTAAATTGTCCTGTGCTGTACTAAAACAAACACACCACAAATACCAATATGATTTCCAGTAGCATCTATACATAACCCCTAAACCAGCTGAACAAAATAAAACATTTCATGTATCTGTTATCTAAAAATGATTAATGCAATCAAATGGAGCACATTAGATTCTGGAAGGAATTTGTGAGTTAATACTATATCATGCAATTAGAACTCCCGAAAGGACAGAGCTGAGTAAGTAGGAGAGAAATCATTTTGCAGCTGGGAGTTCAGGGCATGAGTCATCTATAAAGGGAAATTTTGAAACATGAAATGTAGGAGCTAGAGAAAGGTGTTAGTATCACCCTCATTACTAAATACATTACTGTTCCTAGATAATAGAATAAAGCCATAAAAATAAATGAAATATAACCATTGTAAAGCTGGTCATTTGAAGACAATACTATTGCCAATATATATAATCGAATGGAATCTAGAAGCAATAAGAATTAATAAGGAATTTCAGCAAGGTTGCCAGACATAAGTTCAAGATTTAAAAATCAATACCTTTATATATATATATATATACTAGCAACAACCAATTTTAAAATGTAATATTAAAAGGATCCTATTCTGCAACAACAGCAAGAACTGTAGGTTACCTAGGAGTAAATTTAATAAAGATATTTAAGATATGTATAGAGAAAATTATGTAATATTACTGAAAGTTATATAAAAGGAACCTAAAAGGATGGAACAATATACCCCTTCTCTTAATAGAAATCTTCTTGATTTTATGCCTGGTGTACTATTATAAATTATCTATAGATTTAGAGAAACATGAATTAAATACCTAACATTTAAGTGGTATCTATTCGATAGATTAAGAACCAATGACTAACAGGACTAGCCAAAATTATATTAATTTTTATATTAATTATATTAATATAGGAGGTCAGAAAAATAAATATCATAAAGGCATTTATTTGGACTGTTTGCTGCAAGTGAAATTTGTAAGTGAATATATCCAAGAAATTGTGAACATAACCTAGCATCTCTGGAGCCTTTATAAGTTGATCTTCCGCAGAGAAACATTACAAAATCAGTATGCGCATCATGCACTTTCAAAAATCATTGGAAGGCAACTGTCTTATACTACTTAGAAGTAAATTAGGACTCTGTACAATTAGACAAACATTCATATAGCCAAGTCTCAGATGTATTAAAGCCTTGAACTGAAAATAAACAGTTCAAACCCTCATTAAAGGGGGCTGGAGAGATTGTATGGTGTGATAAGATAGTTACATGGGGTTGACCTGAGTTCTATTTCCCACCCCCCAACACACATACACCAGATATTTGTGGTCCCTGAGTGCAGAGAAAAAAGTGAGCCCTGAGTTAGTCAGGTATGGCTCCTAAAAAAACAACAGCATTTGCATTCAAAATAACAGGGCTCATATATTTATTTGTTATTTTGGGTTTTTTTAGGTCATACATGGCTGTGTATAATCTTTCTGACTCAGTGCTCAGGAATCACTAATGGACATTACTTTGATTCGTGATCAGTTGTGATTTCTACCTGTAGGCTTTGGTATTCACATTTTATGTCAAAAAAATTCCTATCTCTGCATCTCTATAGCTTGTTTACTTGGTTTCCATTTCTAGGTGCAGGTATGTGTTAGCATCAGTAATGAACAGTTTATTATACCCTGATTTAATTACTATATTACACATTGATTTAATTATACTGTGAATTAAGGGTGATTATTACAATATCATTTTTTGGGACCCACTTCTGAGTGAGGGCATGTAAAGCCAGCCAAAGGCATTCCATTAAAAACATGCAGGTACATGACTTTCCAACTCTGTATTCTGCATGGCACTCATGGCTAGTAAACGAGGCATCTAGGTACCAGCCCTAGGTGGTCTTGGTTAGATTTTTTATTCAATGTGCCAACAGGGATCATTAGCAACAAAGAATGTGACACACTTCTCTTTTGTGCATTCTGGGTACAAAAAATGCGAGTCTGTTTCCTGTGTATAGCTCAGTGATTTTTGAAAGAAGATTAATGACATGAATATTTGCAAAGAAAATGTCTCTATGACTAACCCCAGAGCCACTCTTCCCTACTCATATCACAAGCTCTCAAGGCTGCCTGTTTGCAGCCCAACCCAATTTCATGGAGGTGACAGGCTGTCAAATGTACGGTTTGTTTCTATTACTTCTTTGGCTGCTGTAATTCACAGTCTATTTTCAGTAGCTTCTCCTTTCCTTTTCATATGTTAATTATGAATCGAACCAATTAACATATCTAACAAATCCTAGAATTAATTTTTCAACTCAGATTGAGGCACATTTCGGCTCAAATCTAATGTCTTTTTTCACAGTTGACTTTTCAATATTTCTCTACATTTTGAAGTAAATCATATCCTGAATTACTTGACTTTCTGCTTTTCTCCAATGGCTGTTTTTTTCTTCTTTTATAAACTACAGTTGCAAAGAAATTTTGTTCAACCTTTCTTCTGAAAATTATTTCTAATATTCTGGTGTTGTCAGAATTGCTAGAAACAGCAATATTGTGGGCCTAAACAAGGTATCTATTAAGTCATGTTAAGTTGGAAATAAGGCATAATGTGGAGAATGAAATTGACTTAGGAATGATTGGTCAAAGGTTTAAAAATGGTGCCTGAGAAATCAGGGCTAGGACATTTCATGATGCAAATGCCATTGGATTAAATTGTGATAAACACGTGTAAAATATATCATTTTAAAAATTATTTAAAAATTAAAAAATATATATTATTTTAAATATAATATATATAAATATAAATATAAATATTTTGCACTTATTTGGGACTATAAAGTATTTGATATGTACCTTCCTGTTATATTTTCTTGTTTTCATTCAGAAGGAAACAAAATAAGTTAAAAATCTGCAGTTTACAAAAATGAATTTCCCTACAGCAGTTCTTAGATTAACATTAGCTTTACTCATTACATTCTTATGCCATGGTGATTGTGTTTGGATATAAATAAAGTATAATGTTCGTTGAAAATCGAATTACCTTGCAGACTATTTAAAGATTCACAAATTTAAAACATAAGGAAGCATCAGAGCATATGTGTTCACCTTAGAGGTTTTCAGTTGATAGGACAGTGTGATTAATGTCAAATATTAGAAAATTCAACTGGTGGCAAGAACTGGGAACCTGGGCTCTTCCCTCAGTTAACACAAAAAATCCAGTTCTCAAACAGTGAAAGAACTAAGATGAACTGGCATATCCCTGGAAGGTGCTCAGCACTTGTTTTGGTCTCTCCACCTTCATTCACAGGTTTATTCGCAGTTCATCATGCATCCCAGGTGGAAAATAGGTTCAGATGTTCAAGCAGCTACTTTTCAAGAACAATTGCCTATCACAGGTCCCTTTAAGATGGAAAACTCACTTTAACCACCAAACTGAAAAATAGTGATGTAGGAGCAGATGACAAAGAGGAAGACAAGATGCTTATCGCCTTCTTCTCAATAGACATTATATTTAAAAATTACATGTAATTTTCAATTTTTTTTGTTTTGTTTTGTTTGGTTTTTGGGTCACACCTGGCAATGCTTAGGGGTTACTCCTAGCTCTATGCTCAGAAATCACTTCTGGCAGGCTCAGGGAACCATATGGAATGCCAGGATTTGAACCACCAACCTTCTGCATGCAAGGCAAACACTTTACCTCCATGCTATCTCTCGGGCCCCTATTTTTTATTTATTCTATTGATTTACCAAGTAAGTTAATGTACAAATAATATAATTACACTGAGTTTGTCAAATGGCATTCAATTTGTCCAAATGGACATGAGTGCTCTGGCTATATAAAGGAATAAAACATATTTTAATTATTCAACCTCTTTCTGAGTATTTTACATTTTATTTATTGCCATATGTCGTATACCTTGCCTAAAGAGTAACATTCTAAACTTTGTTTTTGTTATTTGACATGATTTATTACTTTAAGTACAGAAAGTAGTTTCCCTTTTGTATATAATATTTTATATCATGTTAACCAATATATTGGTTAACACCATAAAACAATCCATCAGAGCATAAATCAATTTAGAATGAGTAAGAGTCTTTTAAGTAATAAAAATATATTAAATGTTCTATAACTATTTTCATCAGATTTTTTCATGTATTTCCAATACTCATTTATTGTTTGACACTTTTTTTTATCAATTCCCGAGTATGTAGACATTGTACTGTATTCTCCTGACTTTATTGTATCATACAGATTTGTATTATGAAAACTTTCTTTCTAGTATTTCTGTAGTGAGCTGAAAAGGGCATGAATCTAATATTTATATTCAATTCCTCCAGAGATTTAGCAATTTCACAGGTTCTTTTACTCATTGAATGATTGTATATATTAGGAACTTTAGTACTTATGTACATTCATTTTGATAACTAATGTTCATCTGGGATTTATTATTTTGTTTGCTTATATATATTGTTACTTTGATAGGCAGCTTTCAAAAGCAGTCAAAAATGTTCTGTCACACAGGCGTGCTTCATTTGCATTGACAAATATTAACAAGAGATTATTATTTATGGATATATTTAATGAATATGTATAAGCTCCTCTATAGGAGCAAACTTTCTCTTAAATTCTATGTAAAGATTCAGTTTATGGTCGCTGAAAATTATATCCTCCAAACTCCCCCAGACCTTCTAATTTAGAAATACCTAAAGATAATACTGAGAATAAACCAATTTATGTGTATGGGCTTATGTGTCATAAGAACTAAAATTAAGGTTGTGGCTTCAACTTTTGTAGCAAATTCCAACTTCAAGAAGTTCTTTCTACCTCTTTGATGTGACAAATCCCACAACCATATTTCCCTTCTTACTCAAATAACTAGACACACTCTGACTTTTCTAGAAGCAGGGGGCTCAAGTACTTTGGAACCTACAAGGTTTTTCAGATACATTGTACATCCACCATTGGGATACAATAACTTTTTCAAGCTACAAATCTTCCAACTCCCACAACTCTGGGTTAACTGCTTCAAGAAATGACCCATATGGACCTCTCTAGCAAAGCTGACATTTCCTTGCTCTCCAAGACCTGTCTTTCATGAGCACAGAGCCAGGAGTTAGCTCTGAGCAAAACCCAAGTATGTACCTCAACAAAATTATGAATACAATAAATTTTCTTACTGCCTCAGCTCTGACATGCCAATCAAAAATAGTGTATGATGGAACTTATATTAAATATAAATGTTCCTCGCTTCTGTATCAGAGCTTATGTGTGTATTGTGAATTTCCAATAAATAAGTAGGAAATCATTAAAAGTAGGAATATTTGAATAACAGTTTTTTCTTTGCATATTTCATTGCATATTTACACACATTTTTATAATGTATGTTATGAGAATGTGAGCTATGAAAAGAAATCCTGGAGTGAACCTACTGAATACTGAGTCACTTGAATAGTGATCATGTTATCTAAAGCCAATAAGAATCCACATGAAGAAAGCCCAGAGCTCAGTTGACAAGTTTTGACAGAGACTAGAGTGCAGAGCCTTGGAGGCTTTGATAGAGTTCACCATACCTCACTTCTGCTCTCACAAAAGAGAGACCCAGGAGCTTGAAAAGGACTTAGGAGTCAGAAATAAGCTCTTACTTCTGATATTCTTTTAGAAGTAATTTATTTCTTTTTGAATTTCTGCTTGAACAGTCTTTGTCTGCAATCTACAGGGAACTAAATCTGATAAATAATAGCACAATGTTTTCATTATGCATGACCATTGAAGATGCACTTCACAAAGTTAATATCATTTGTTTTACTGAGCCATAGAACCAGCCTTATGAACTTCCTAGAGAATCTGACTCACATGCAGTGAAGTCATTCTAATATATGCATGCATATATATATACTCATACACATACACACATATGTCTATATATTTATATGCATGAAATTGTATTTAAAATATGGAGGAAGAAAAGAGAAACAAGGAAGCAGCAAAACAAAAAAAGGGAGAGGAAACAAAAGGCATGTTGTCTGCTTTAGGCCAAACCAGAAACCCAGAGACATGGTATTTATACAGACATTCAGAAATATATTGTGAGATTAGATCAACGTATGACTAACCCAGACTACATTCCTCATTGGATGTACCATTTCTCCACCTACCTCCACAGACATTCCCCATGATAGAAGTTGGGATATCTTCATGGAATGGAGATCAAAGGCACTTGCTTGCATATGAAAGGTATGACTGGATCTCTGGTACTGTAGTCTCCAATTAGGGTCTATGCACCATCGGAGCACAGAGTGACAAGGAAATCTTGAACACCTTAATTATGACCCCAACACATTCCCTAATTCTACTTCAAGTGCATTTCCTATTAATACCTTATCATTATAACACTTCCCCAAAGGAAAAAAAGAAAAGAAAAAGAAACGTTTAATAGCATGGAGTCAAAGAGTTGGACATAAAAGAAAAAAAAATCAAACTCAAGTTCTACTTCTTAGTTTGGATCATAATTTATCGCACATTATTTTTTATTCTACCTTTGGATTCTTTTTTCTCTGCCTATATTTAATACTATCTTTATTTAAACTTCTTGATTACAATTATGACTGTAGTTGGGTTACAGTCATAAATAGAACACCCCTCTTCACCAGTGCAACATTCTCATCATCAATGCCTCTAATCTCCCTAATCCTCCACTTGCCTGTATTTGAGACAGGTATTCTACTTCTTTTACTCATTGATATTTTCACCGTAGTTGTCAGTGTAGTTATTTATTTCTCTAACTGCATTCACCACTCTTTGTGGTGACCTTCATATCATGAGCCTTTCCTTCTGGCCCTCATCTCTATTATTTCTGGTCATTATTTCAATAATGTCTTTTATTTTTCTTAAACCCCATAGATGAGTGAGACTATTCTGTGTCTATCTCTCTCCCTCTGACTTATTTCATTCAGCATAGTAGATTCGATGTACTTCCATGTATAGAAAAATTTCATGACTTCATCTCTCCTATTGGCTGCATAATATTCCATTGTGTATATGTACCACAGTTCCTTTAGCTATTCATCCGTTGAAGGGCATCTTGGTTGTTTCCAGAGTCTGGCTATTTCCAGAGTAAATAGCACTGCAATGAATATATGTGAAAAAGGGATCTTTATATTGCATTTTTGTGTTCCTAGGGTATATCCCTAAGAATGGTATAGCTGGATCATATGGGAGCTCAATTTCTAGTCTTTTTAGAAATCTCCATATTGTTTTCCATAAAAGCTAGACTAGATGGTATTCCCACCAGCATTGAATGAGAGCTCCTTTCTCTTCACATCCCTGCCACATTGATTGTTCTTGTTATTTCTGATGTGTGTCAGTCTATATGGCAAAATCACACATGTTCTTTTCTACTTGGTTGGAGCAAGGACACTGGTTCAGAGTCACCATGGTGTGCTCATCCTAGCACCTGGAACTCAGAAGCACCACAGCCCTGGATCTAGCATTGAACCCATTTTATTAGGCTGAGAGAAGCTCTTCCATCTACTGGACACCCGAACAACTCCAGAAGTTAGCCTAAAATTGGCACTGGGAAAAATTAGGCTATTTTTGTTGTTGTCCATGGACCTCTCTTGGTGGTTTTTAAAGCTAATCTCTGACTGCTCTTTAAGGGATCACTCCTGGAAGTGTTTAGGGGATCAAATGTGGTGCTAGGGATTTCATTTAGGCCCCATCACAAGCTTCTTACTTCTGTACTAGATCTCCACTTTACCCCACAAATTAATTTTCTGAAAGGAGTTGAAGAGATATTACAGAAGGTTGGGCTCTTGTCTTACATTTAGACAAATCAGGTTTAATTCCTGATTCTTTATAGAGTTCCCTGAACACTGCCAGGAGTGCTCTCTAAGCACATTAGTTTTATGGGGCAGCATACCTGAAACTCTCAGGAATTACTCCTGCCTCTGTACCCAGAAGTTGCTTCTGGCAGGCTCTAGTACCCTATGGGATGCTGAGGATTGAACCTAGGTAGATCGTTTACAAGGCAAATGCCCTACCCACTGTGTTACTGCTCCAGCCCCAATTTCAATTGTTCTTAATTCAGGTGCCTCAACTGTCTTGTTGAGCCCTCATTATATTTGTTGATTCTTTTCACATCTTCTCAGAGCAATGTATCACAGTGTTGCCCTTCTCAAGGGACCTAATGTAAACTGAAATTGATTTCCCCAGTAATGGCTAGGCTGGATTCTTTTCTTTAGTGTTAAATAATATTTCTGCCATATCTTATTTGTAATAGGGCTTTCAATTTCTAAATTATAGATTCACATGTCTTTGTAAGAAACCACCCATATTCTATCAAACCATTGCATGACCTTCCTTAATGGCAGTGCTTGGAAAATGAGAGACACAGTATCAAGACCAGACATGGATCAAGAAGATGGACACTACCTATTTCCTCAAGAACTGGTAGAGCTTCACTGGAATCTTCTCTTCCCACACTACTTCTTTATTCCTTTCAACTACACACCCCTTCTCCATTTCTGGAGTCTCATCACTTTCAGAAGTGTGATGAAACACCACCATTAAGAATGTTTTCTTGGACTGGGAGTTTCCCTTCTGTAGAATTTACCAGAGTGAGCCAAATGTTGGTCCGCTCATTGCTTTGTCTGGCTGGTCAAGTTCTAATTAATTGCATGGATGTATCACAATCTATTAACTCGGATCACTGAAGGCCCTTATTCCAGTTTAAGGGAGTAGAAAATCAACATCTGCAAACAAGGTTTTAACATAAAGGTTGATGTTTCTGCAGATAATATCCTTTGCCAAAATTCTTAGAATTTATAGTAGTTAGGTTTGTATGTGATCAGTTTTGTTTCAAATATATATCTATAACTATCATCTATCAATCATCTATCATCTATCTAAATGTTCAGGCTATTCTTGAAAGTGACTCTAATAGTATATATTACAAATAGCAAAATATGAGTGACCTATTTTCTTTCAGCATTTGTAGTTCTCGCCTATATATTTATTATAGCCTTATTTTTTTTCAAAAACTGTTTTAATAATTATAAAACCTTGTTTTTTATATACATTTTAGGATAAGGTCACTTGCAGATAATGCAATGTACTTCTGAGTTTTTAATAGAAACAATTCTAGTCCCCTATATCAATTCTGGTAAACAGACATTTAGATTTTGAGTTGTCAAATTCAAAAAAATACTATTTCACTTTGATAATTTGCATTTTGATTTATTTCATTCATCAGAGTTGTGTAGTCAGTAAGTGTAAACTATCTCTAGATATATTCATATATGCATCCATATGTATAATATGCTTAAGATTTAGAAAAATATTTTTCATGATTTCATATGCTATTATATATTTAAATTTTGGTACCCAGGTGTACACTGAGTATACAGAAATATCACTGATATTTAAATACATCTCTCCTGTTCTGAAATGCTGCTGATTTTTACTTTGAAAATGATTTCATCTATAAGGAGGGTCGGTTTTATATCCACCTTTCCAGTTTTATAATTTGTTCTATCTTTTCTTACCTTACCCCATAGAATATACCTTCAATCACTGTAGTCACTGAGTGATAATAAAAAGCATCCTTGCCTTGTTCCTGATAATAGGAGAAAACATTTAATCTTTCACCATGAAGTAGCTTTTTTTGTGTGTGTAGAATTCTCTGTGAAAATGAGAAATGTGCCCTTTATACCTATTTTTTTGAAGTTTTCTGACTATAGGTGTTAAATTTTTCCTGTACTAGATAACCTAATGAAGCAATCTTCTTTTCTGTGACATTAGTGTGGTGGATTACATTGGTTGATTTTGGAATATTTGAATATCCCAACACTGAAAAAATTTATACTTAATTTAGAGTATATTTGCTCACAAATTGCTAATAGTGTTTGCATATTTTTATAAGATTTTTAGTCTGGTTTGTTATCAGGGTAACACAATTTCATAGAATATATATTGGGAAGTATTTTCTCCTCTCCTATTTCTGGAAAATATCTACATGTAATATTTCAAATATATATATATATATATAAAGTCCAATTCTAATCTTTACCATGTGATTTCTCATTGATCATTTATATAGGATGGTATTAATTAAAACATTGATTAATTTTACTTAAATCAGTCTACACTTTTATAAGAATTTAATATAGACTAAGTTTACCTCCAATATTTTACAATAATTTATATTTCATGTATTCAACCTCAAGGATAATAAACTCAGGTATGCAATGCTATTATAGTAAATCATATTAAGAATATCTAAAAGATCATTGATGAAGAGGTCTAGTAAGACCTATGTTTTTTATTTACTTGAATTCCAATTAATGAAAGTACAAAATTAAACGGCCACTCACTTCTCAAAAAACATTCTAAATCAGATGGAAAATTACTACAAAATGAATTCTCATTTATTAAAGACATCTAGTTAAAACATATCTTCATTCTAAGTCAGTTATATTTCTCAATTATAAAAGTATTTTGAACCTTCACTTGGCTAGGGAATTGCAAATACTATAGAGTTACATTTTTAAATGGTCTTTATTTTTCTCTGGCCCAGGAAAAATGATGTAATGTATGATATTTTTAAGAAAAATCATAGCATTTTAGAGAAATGTCCAGAAAGAATAGACCTGGGGTTAAAACATTTTGGATTTAGTCAAATTAATTGTAGCTCTGTTTGCTCATCTGTGAAGTAACTGAGAGGATACGACAAAATGACTTCAGAAGATGGTTCAGGGATAAAATAGCAAACATAGAGGTAATGTCTGAAATACAGCCAGCCTAAAAAAAAACCATTGTCCACACACAATGATAAGGACATTGAAATAGTATTTGCACTTGTGAATCTGCACATCCACAGACATAACAAAAATTCTGAGACAGAGGCATGACCTCCCTTTTACTTTTGCTCATACAGTGTTTATGACCATGCAACTAATACACATCATAACAAATACACAGCATAAATATGCTGGACTCTGACCATTTTTCTGTGTTATACAATCATAAGAATTAGATTCAACAACTAAATGAGCAGGCAAAATAAGTTCTATAAAAATGCTATGGATTTTTTTTTCTACCAGAGTCCTGAAATCCAGCTGGGGCAATGGGAAATATAAAGACCACGACTGTGGCTCTGACACATGCTTCACATGCCAGAGTTCCTGGGTACTGTCAATGCACACACAGTCTCACATGTACACACGACTCATATACACACCCACAAAATGTAAATAATGCAATAATCTATTACAATAATGTCGATACTAATCATATAATATACTACTTTTAGTATATTTTGTTTGTTAAAAAGTTATTTAGAATTAAATGTCGTGATTGACCAGGACGAAAAGCCAACACATTCTAGTTTCTGTGGTTAGTTTTTTAACTAACTGAATCCACAACTCCTGTTTGAGCTAGGCCTTTGCTGTTTCAGAAGAAAACTCCCAGCAGTCCTGGGCTCAGCCCACTCTCCCTCTAGAGGAGAAATGTCAGCTGGATGTCCTAGTGTAGACTGAAGATCTGCTGTGAGCAGGGGTGACCAGAATACAATGAGCTCCTTAAACGTGTGATCAGGGTTGAGGGTCAGGAAAATGTTCAGTAGAGTGTAACAGCATCGCCGGTACCAGCATCTAAAACCTGGATCCCAAAGAAGTCAGTTGAGCCAGCACCCTCTTCAGAGATGAACCCCTTCCCTGACTAAGTGACCACCTTCTTCCCCATTAGCTTCATGCCAAGAATATCTATTATGGCAAGCGAGTGACCAGGTCAGACGTGAAGCACCTGCTCACAGGAGCAGGTCTGTTTAGATCTTCCATTTTCCCATATTCAGGCTCCATAGCTAGCACTATTTTCCTTTTCCATCATCACATTTCTTGTCAGAGCAAAGAAAGTGAAGAATCCCTGCTAGGTATTTAATCACCTGGCCCAGTGCGTGGGTTTGAGTTCCTAAACGTGATTTTCATCTCAAAAGAAGAGTTGAGGACAGTTCACCATATTGTGGGCATTGGACAGAGTAAGTAGGCAGACAAGTCTTAATAAGAACTTTGTTGATTTGGATGGAATGAACATGGATATGGGATGGAGTACTCTAGCCACTAAAGCCTTCCATGTTATTATATAATATATTAAGATATTTCAATATAATTTATGCCCATTTATGCATGCCATATGATGTTTTTAATGTCCTCATTTCATACAAAGTGATAGAGGACAATTATCCTTTTGTAGAAAGCAATTATGTTCAACAGTTTTATGTGGAATCTTTTTGCTCTGCAAAGCAAAAGCAAATTGCTCCCTTAAGAATGGTGGCCAAGGTATGGGGGTGCCTATTTAACAAACAGAGACCACACACTCTGTATTCAGCCTAGATCGTTTGTGCACAAATTTGGATTATTAATGCATTATTCGGTAAGAGGATGTTAAGACAAATGTGACTGTTTCCTCTTTTTCATTTTCAAGGGTCTTGTAAAATTAACACGTGGGCTGTTTCCAGTTGGCCTTCTTTATTGGGAAGTTCTAGCAATCAGCTAAAAGAAGTGTCGATAACTAGCTCCTAATCAGCTCTTTGGTGGCTTTTGCATTAAATTAATTTGCATCTTTCCCCATTCGGCTTTGAAGCCCTGTTGAATCAAATGGCCTTATTAAAAGAAAATCACGAGGGAGCTCACTGTACGACCACAAGGGTTTTCTCATTAAGTTAATAGAAAGCTGCAAAAACAAATTTAAATGAATATTATCAGGAAGCCCTTTCTTCTATTCTATTATTAGAAACAATAGCACTTTTTGCTGTTGTTGTTTCATTTTGGGGTTACTCCTTCTCACCAAGTGCACAGAGATTACTCCTGACTATGAACTCAAGAAATTCTCTTGGTGGTAGTCAGTGTGTAGGGCTATACAGGGTGCTGGGGATCAATCATGGGTCAGCAGTTTGCAAGGAACATGCTCCACTCTTGCACTTTGAAGATTACTTTTAAGAATTCAATTTTAGGGGCTGGAAAGGTGGCGTTAGAGGTAAGGTGTCTGCCTTGCAAGTGCTAGCCAAGGAAGGATCGCGATTCTATCTGCTGGTGTCCCATATGGTCTCCCCAAGCCAGGGGTGATTTCTGAGTGCTTAGCAAGGAGTAACCCCTGAGCATCAAATGGGTGTGGCCCCCCAAAAAACAAAACAAACAAACAAAAAAAATTCAATTTTAAGCACGGAGAGCAACTCTCTGAAAAATCTAGTTTTGGAATAAACCTACATATGATTAATGGATGTGTAATATCTAATTCTCAGAGATTATTCTGAAAAGAGTCATGTATAGAGAAGAGAGCACAGAGATCACTGGAGAAGAATAAAAAGGAAGAGGGTATGCTGGAGATGAAGATTCATTGCCTGGGAAAACATCTGCCTGGCATATTCTAGACCCAGAGTTTGTTTGATCTCCAGCACCAGAGGCTCCCTGAACAATATTGGGTGTGTCTCTGGTAGCCCCAGAGATGGACATTCCTGTCGAGCCTCAGGGAGGCCTTGGC
This sequence comes from Crocidura indochinensis, assembly GCA_004027635.1. Lineage (NCBI taxonomy): Eukaryota > Metazoa > Chordata > Mammalia > Eulipotyphla > Soricidae > Crocidura > Crocidura indochinensis. The sequence continues at coordinate 14,166 of PVKC010018293.1, forward strand.
TTAAACAAACAAAAAAAAAATCAAAACAGAAAACTTAGCTGTGACTCTATTCATCTTCTTTGACAGCATTTCCAGTCTCTTCTCTACCCTCGTTCTTCCTCATCCAGACAAATCCCATTGAAGGAGGTACCTAAAAATGCAAGAATGGTCAGCATCACATAGTTTTAGAGTAAAAACATCTCTGAAGAACCATCCAGCATCTGTCCTTGTGTTTAAAGGCGGTGAGGAAAAAAACGAGTGCGAAAGGAAAAACCAGCTTGACTTGCATACATTTGAGGAAACTTGAGAGCAAACAAACACAGTGGCCCAAACTGAAAAGACATTATAGTGTTCACATGAAGACACATGTGTATAGGATCAGAGGGCATAGAACCCACTCCTCAGAATACAGACCAGAGCAAAGTTGGCAAAGTCCCACCTGTATATGCTCAAACTAGTGTTAACCTGTCCATGCTTAAATCTGGAAGGTCTCTGGGTAGCCTGATTAGGGCACTTAGCAGGTGTGTTTGCAGCAAATGCATTCTAACCAGAGAGCTTTCCTTGCCAAGTAAGTTGACTATAAGATGGAATCATTTGGCTGGGTGCCACATTCCTTTTGACACTCTTAAGCACACAGAAACATGTTTTAAATTTCCCTGACACTTCAATAGGCCCCAATCCCATTTCCACTTGTTTATTCACTCAACAGACACATTTTTTGAATTCCTCCTTTATGCTGGACTCCCCGATGTTGAGTGTATGTTAAGCCTTAACTCTGAGTTCAAGACACGTTTGCAGATTAAACTGTCTAATGGGTGGAGAAATAAGTCAACTACCAACCGAGTGCTTAACTGTAGCAATAACAATGAAAGCAAAGTGCTATTAAGGGCACAGGGGGTTGGCTCAGAAGTCCACAGTGAGGGTTCCCTTGTGGGAGGCCTGACTTTCACCCATGGCACTTCAAAGCCCCCCCAGAATAGCCAAGAGTGACAAAAGACCAAGCAGAATATCCCAAATTAGCTGCTGGGTGTATTCACCAAATGAAAAAACAGCAACAGTAACAACTCTTTGCCCAAGGAAAGGTTTCGCATCAGCACACTATGGAGAGGTTTTCCAATGAGCACTGTCTCCTGAGAAAGGCTCTCAGAGGGGCTGACATTTTGATGAGACCTGAGGATTAGAAAGTGTCAGAAATGCAGATATTGGAGATAAATAATTCTTTAGGAAGTGAACTATAAATATTCAAGATCTAAGCCATGTGAGAGCTTCATTTGGGGGGAACTAAAAGACAAATTTCACCCTTTTATATTTGGGACATCCTAGAGGGTGAGACTGTTTTCAAATGATGTGGCTCTGATATTATGCATGCCTCGCTGGCCACGAGGAAAAGTTTGGCTCTTAGAAAAGCAATAAGAAGACACTGACACAGTGTCACAAGCATGCTCAGACATGCTAGATAATGCAGAGCAGCTTAAAGGTCATTTCACTGCTTTTGGCAAAAGCAAGATATCTTGGTCTCTAAGGTGGCAATCAGAGCACAAGAAAATAAGAAGATGTAGTTGAGAAATTAGGCAACACAGGAATGGAATTTCAAGATGGGTGGAAGAACAAATGTCTCCTTTAGTGAGTGTTAAGAGTATATGAGGATATGCAGAAATTAGAGCAATTGACTTAGATTTGAGGGAAAGTATTTGCATGTGCTTTAAAGTTTATATTCCTGGTAAGTCATTCCACTTCAGGTGTACTAATAAAATATCCAAATACTTCACAAATTTAATTCATTTATCCTTTCCTGGGTATTAAATATGCAAGTTTCTTATTTTCTTCTTTAAGCAATTTTCCCTGCAGTTGTATCTTGATACCCAAAAATGGGTAAAATATATTCCCACAGTTGGTGGACTCTGCCCTATAGCAAATGTCAAAATATTTCTCTTTGGATGTCTAGAGGAACCTTGACTTTAGTGTGTCCTGATTAATGCCACACTACTACCTGCTTTAGTTCTCAAGAATGCACACACAGGCGCATGTGCACACACAAAGACACCACACACACATACACACACACACACACACACACACACACACACCAGTGATCGTTTAGGTCACCTCCCACCACAGTCCTGTTCTCTCCTCTCTAATCAGCACTTGCCTTCCATGACCACTGTTTGGCTTAAGAACCCAAGCACTTCTTGCATTCCTCATTGTGATTTCATCTTTATTACCAGGATAATAGCCTAGTTTGCCATTAAGTTACCCCAGGAACACACATTAGCCAGTTCATTTTTTCCTCTCTCTTCCTTTCTGTGTTCCAATCTAGGTCAAAGAGATCCCCAAATATCTTCTAAACACAAATAATGCACGGACCAACCCCAGCTTGTGAAATATTTGTATGTATTAACATGACATACTTTCTTTAGGTGCAGAATATACTACTGTCAGCTCAATGCCCTGAAATTTATTACATATTTGCTCATAACTTTCTATTTTTTCTTGCCATGTTTAGTCCCTACCTATATTCTAGGATGTTTTTTAGGAAATATCAAATAGGGAAAGAATATTTTGTTTAAGGAAGGACATATTTCTATATAGGAACTGAAAATTATACTTCAATAAAACTCCAGTTACAAGTAGTAATGACCCTAAGACAAATGAACTCATGGTTATTTGTAATTATTTTCAGCTAGACAAGATTTTACATATAAAGATAATTTTTTAACTATATAACAAAATTATTCTTATAAAGATATTATCTCTGGGGCCTGAGCAATAGCACAGCAGGTAGGGCATTTGTCTTGCATGCTGCCAAACTGGGTTCAATCCCTGGCACACCATATAGCTGACTGATCCTGCCAGAAATAATTTCTGAGAACAGAGTTAAGCGTAACCCCTGAGCCACCATTGGAGTCTCAAAAACAAACAAACAAATAAACAAAGCCAAAAATCCTATTTCTGAAACTATTTCCTAACTTCTGAAACTGATTGAAAGATATGAGTTAGAGTTGGAAAATTGATTTAGTGAGATGTTTGAATATAATGATTTTTACAAGCTATAATGCTTGGTTTCATCTTTGATATGAAATAATACTGTACAACCATTTCTAATTCCTCTAAAACATAAGGTAGAGGAGCAAGAGAAATAGAGCAGAGGGGAGAGAACTTCTCTTAGACACAGTTTGATCCCTGAAACACAAATGGTTCCCTATGTTCTTGAGCATAGAGACAGAAGTAACACTGGAACACCACTAGGTTTGGCCAACAAACAAACAATGGTTAAGTAGAATGATCTTTAGATTTATTGTGCAATTTATTATACAGTTTTTTTAAAATTAGTATTATTAACCTAAACACTCCATCTCTACCTGGTATAAATGAAAGTTTGCATGTACTAGATCTCTGCTATAGTCCAAAAAAATAAAAAAAAACTTTGTGCCAATATGCCAAATGTAGACTAATACATAGAACATAGAACTACAGAAATCTTCAGCTAGTTAATTGTAGCTTCCAGCATACCCACTAGGTACATTGACTGAATAATTTGGTTACCCTAATTTCCCTAAGTCCTACTGCAATGCCCTGAGAGAATCATGGAAATAGGATATTCCTTCCCTTTATGGTAATAAAATCCCCAGTTGTTCATAAAGAAATTTGGGGACTTGTCTTAAAATTGTCCACCCTGATAAAGTGTTCTATTAATTTTAAAAGACATAATAATCTTAGAAATGTAGCTAACCTCCAGATATCCTTTGATATATTTATTTAATCTGTTCCTAGTCCTTCTGCTACTCTTGCCTCATTAAAAATCACCAAGAATAGTAACGAAGGTTATTAAGATCCACCATGTTGTAGTATAAAGGGAACTTATGTGTTGGCAGGTTTATTAGTGAAATACTTTTAAGCGCCCTTCAATTAAGCTTTATATGATTTAGCAGTGGACTGTGCAAATTATAGCTTTGAGTCAATAAAAAAGGAATTATGCTCAAAGAAAAATAGAAATTTACACCTTACATGATTGACAGAATGGTTAGATTTGGTCTTCTCTAACCCATGTAAAAATAGATTTAAAATAATTCTACTGCATAAAATGGATACCCTAAGTGAAAATTGCATTACTAATGTAATTCAGTATCTCATTTTAACTCTAAGTAGTTATTTAGCAAAATCAGCAGTTCAGACTAAAAGCAAAAAAAAAAAGTCTTTTAATTATGATAACGTGGTCTGCTGAGCATGGACTCATTGTTTCTTTTAGAATACAATGGTTCTCAATCAAATTATTTTTAGTATAATTTGAGGCTGGAAAATAATTATAGAGGCAAAAGAAGTAATATGCATTTCTTGATATTTAAAACTCATAAATGACACCAATTCAATGTGATTGAGAGATGAAACTCAAATGCATATCATTCACCCTGATGCTTTTCATTGATGTTTCCAGACTACTTATTACTTCCATTTTCCTGAAATACAAATAACACCAACTTTTGGAGATTACAAAGATAGTAAATAAGCAAAAGGTTTTATATCTTTATGCACTGATTATCTTTAATTTTGAAAATCCATACAACTAATTTTAATCCAAATCTTTCCGTAGTTTCACAGCACAGAGTTGAGGCTGGAAAATCATCTAATAAGCATCAATAAATTAGGGAAACATAAAAAAGAAAAATGAAACCTAAAAATGTTCTGTGAATCTCCAATACACTTGATAGAGTCTCTAGATGACTGTAATTGGCTTTATCTTCACTGCAGGTAAGAGAAAGTTTTCTGGTATGGATGGAGAAGTTTAGAGACATGAATCTCCTATTATGACACAGTCAATATTGGAAGACAAATATGCAGATTTCTTCCACCTTCTGAAAAAGGTTGTTGTTTAGATACAGTGAGAACTCTCTAGCTCTGAAATAGTGTTTCTCAAACTTTTTTCAATCATAGACACTTCTATCCCTGCTTCCCTTTTGTAAAACCTGAGTTTTACAAGTTAATGACTTAATCTCTTCCGATTGGTTTCCTTTTATGCTATTTTTATATATATACAAAATATATATAAGAATATATATATTCTTATGAGAATATTCTAGAAGAGAATCATAGAAAACCCAGTTAAAAACAACTGCTCTAAAGGGCTTTTCCAACATAAAAATCTATTTTTAAAGGCTTCATATTCTTTCCAAAGATGTATCTGGCATATAAATGGAAGGCACATTTGGGGATAGACGTATTAGCCCTCCTCCTTAAAATATTATATTTCTGTGTATAAATATATGAATCAAAAGACTTAAAAGTTATGAAAATGACAATAGTGACTTGAGCTATTTAAGATTCTTTAACTTCTAAAAGAAAGTGATAACTTCTTTATGCCAAAGAGTATGAAAGTGTTGATAACTACTTTATGCTTAATTTCATTTGTTAATTACATTTGTTCTATTAAAATGTATCAAGATCATTTTTTTATTAATGATATTTCTTTATTTTTTGTATATTGTTGACAATAATATTTTAGGTACATATTAACATAAAATCAGGGGGATTCCCATATCAAATTGTCCTCCTTCCACCTCCATTCCCATCCTACC
>PVKC010018294.1:0-19722 GCA_004027635.1 Crocidura indochinensis
AGTGTATTTGATATTTATGTATGGTATTTATTCTGTATAAATAAATAAATAAAGTTTGAAGGGGAGGCCAAAGGAGATAAGGGACAGTGACAGTTGGAAAGTGACAGTTGGAGAAAGGCAGTTGGTGAGAAAGCATAAAAGGGGCGGAGCCTAGAAAGGGGCGGAGCAAAAAGGCAGAGCTAGAGAACAGGCGGAGCTAAAGGGCTAGCAGGCAGAAGGGGCCCAGAAAAAGAGAGAGATGGGGAGAGACGGGGACTAAGAGAATAAGGAAAAGGGCCCACAGACAGAGAGACTAATAGAGAATAAGAATAAGAAATATGGTTAGACAGAAAAGAATAAGATAGATACAAAGAGAAGAAATAGACAAGCAGAAAAGAAGATATAAGTTTATTCAGAGAACAGAGAACAGAGAGAGAAAGACTGAGAGAAAGAGAGAAGATAGAGAATAAGAAGCGTCCCCCCAAATAAAGAGATTAAGACAAGGAAAAAGAAGAATGTTGTGTTAACTCCAGAACATTTTCGTGCAACATTTTGGTATATAAGTTTATTCATAAGTCTCAGAGGCCTCCCCCACAGCTTAAGGTTGGAATATCAGCCGTGGGTTCAGCAACTTTGTAGCCCAACGAATGCAACACACACCCAGTGACACTCAGGATTACTCCTGGATATGCGCTCAGAAATCGCTCCTGGCTTGTGGGGGACCATATGGGAAGTCAGAGGATCGAACCATGGTCTGTCCTAGGTTAGCCACATGCAAGCTAAGTGCCCTACTGTTGTGCCACCACTCTGGATCCCTAATAAGAGGTTTTATTAATGATTTCAAGTAAGGGTCTAGAGAGCAAGACTAGGACATAAGGTGCCAACCTTGGTTTAATTCCTTGTATCATATAAGATATTCTGGGCTAAAACAGGAGACAAACCTGATCAAGAAATAGTCAATTAGCACTACCAGGTATTATTATAAACTTTAGTAACAATGATTATTATAAGGCACAGGTGAAACAGGATGGGATTGCATAGCCTAATTTTTGACTGGGTGAGTTCTGGATCAGGTTACCATAAGGCACTTTATGATGCCTCCAACTACATCAATGACATGAAAGACAGCCATTATGATATGATACGCTATAATTTTATTCCTGACCATTTTATAGCTTACATCAAATTTTCCAAGTGATATGTACTGTCAGCTCATAGATTCCAAGTCTAGTGTATAGCTTAGACAATACAAATCACAGTTTTTAAGCTAAATCTTTTTTCATGGTTAAGAACTCTATTTAGAAAATATACCATAATTTGTGTTCCAGAGCTGTCATTAACTTGTTAGCTAGGAAATGTATTTATATCAGCTTCTTAGCTTCCCAGACTATCTTCAAGTCCCCCTGCTTTGGTCATAGGGGAACTTATTAATGACAGACATTTGATTAATGATGTTATTCCTGAGTCAATTTTGAAGAAGATGGATTCAACCACAATGTGGGAAGATTGTATGAAAAGTGCTTTCAGAGTAATGGTTACTTGGTCTTTGGAAAAAGATATTTACTTTTTACTATATCTTCTCTGCTGAATACAGGGATAAAGTCCGACAGGTAGATACCAAGTCAGCATGGAGACATTGCATTGTCAGCAATCTCATAGGTTATGTGTCTCAGCTAAGTAAGATCACAGCTGTATTGGAAATAACAGAGATGTGGGTTATCAAGGATGGAGGGAGGTACCTGCTGAAACTTCCTGAGTTATAGTAATATCGTAGAGCTTTTCACACTCAGGCCATTCATTTTGAAGGAAGAATTAAAATGTTTAAGGTGAATGTGAAAACTGTGTGGGATTAGATAGTGAATTAGAATTAGAATTAGAATGGTATAAAATAGATTTAGAATAGTGAATTAGAAGAGACCTCACCATTGGGAGAAGAAATATGTATACACTTGCCAATCATATGTTGTAGCAGATAAAAAAACATAGAAGGTACAGAAGGCATCATCACAAGTGGTACATAGACAAGGTCAGATTAGTGATCTCAGGACCAGTGAGGATATCTGAAATTTCTTGAACAAGATATCCTGGTCTCAACTCCAGGAAAGCTAGTTGGAAATTATTTTTCCTTCAGGGAGAAAAGAGGAAGAGAAAAGTTTATTTAAATCAATTTTATATTGGAAAGGAGTGTTTTATCTTGAACAGTCATGACATACTATGTGATGAAAAGAAATTGTGAACCAAATTCCATTCAATAATAGAACAATTATATATGTTTGAAGACTGAGTTTGTTGCAGTGGAATTTCAGACATGTGCTGTTAACTTTACTGAAAAGGACATAGAAATAACAAGGGGAAATTGTTTCAGAAAGCAGATCTGCTCCTATTAGTTGTTACCTTGATCTTGTTACGCGAACTCACTGACCCCCATTTCTCTATTTATTAAATTGGTACAACTAGACTCATTCATAGAGTTGCTATGAAGAGTCTATAAGTCATAAATGAAATTTCCTAGTATGTGAACTGAAAAGTGTATATTATTTTTTAGCTTTGGGTCACACCTGGCAGCGCTCAGGGTTTACTCCTGGCTCTATGCTCAGAAATTGCTCCTGGCAGGCTCAGGGGGCCATATGGGATGCCAGGATTCGAACCACCATCCTCTGCATGTAAGGCAAACACCTTACCTCCATGCTATCTCTCCTGCCCCAAAAGTGTATATTCTTAATAAGTGATTGAGAAAAAAAAACTGAATCAATGTATTTGTGATTATTTTCTATTATCTATTATCTACAATAATTTGAAAAAAATTGGCTTCTACTTCCTTCTAAGTAATTTGTATGTAATACTTTGATATTTTAAATCATGCTTTTTTTATTTTGTGGCTGGAATAATCCAAAAATTGTGACAACTAAGTTAGCAATGGTTATTAGGATTTCCATTTGAGTTAGAATTTTATTGATATTCAGTTCCAGTTTCAAATGAATGGAAAATCAGGTAGTATAAACTCCCTTTGTTTTTCTGAAATTTTTTTCTGAAAAAGTTTTTTTCTGAAAGTTTTTTCCTGAAATTATTCCCTGTTTTTCTAAAAGTTGCTATTGATAGTATCCATCTTTATATTTTTACACACTAACCTTAATTTGAATTTATAATGTCCAATTTTGTCCCATGATAATTTATTTGAAGAAAACATAATTGTGATATTTGATTTATAATTTATTTTCATATTGTTTTTAATGGTACCAGTGGAAGTACTTATCTATGGATCTGTGTGCCTTATCAAGAGGCTTCACTTCTCAAAAAATAGTACATGATATTTCTGAACTCTTGGGAACACTTGTCCTTAAGAGATCAATAATTTTATCAGCAGGGGTGGGATGGGGAGGGAGATGGGAGGTATTGGTAGTGGGAATGTTGCACTGGTGAAGGGTGGTGTTCTTTTTATGACTGAAACCCAACTACAAACATGTTTGTAATCATGGTGCTTAAATAAAGATATTATTAAAATACAATTTTCTAAGTATATTTTTATGCTAAAAAATCAAGTTGGAACATATTTCCAAAAATACATCAAATTGGGAAAATGCTGGAATATTGAAAGAAATAAGCTTTAAGACCAAATACATTTTGTATTTTTATTCTTTTAATAAATGGAATTTTATACATTTTATAAATGGAATGCATAAAATAGCATTTGGCATTCTTCTAGATGCAACTTTTGTGGTATCTCATGATAAGGAAGATCTTGGGGGAAAAAGCAGCGAAGTTTAGTATTCTTTAACAAATAAAACAAAGCAATGCATATTTCAACTGCATTTTTTAAAATGTAAAAGTGACTTTGAAGAAACCAGATAAAATTGAAATTATTCTAAACAGACTTTTAACATAACTGTTGCAACATCTTTTAGTTTAGTGCTACTTATTGAGGTTATTTTAAAAGGCAAAAGATTTCTAACTTGGACTTAAAATCCCATATTAAAATTTAAATTAATATGCGGTGGTACAATTAGCACATGATGTTATACTGGTTTCAGCTGTATACAAGATTCAATATATGTACACATTGCAAAATCTCATCACTAGAGTGTGGCAAACATTTATAAACATACATACCATTGTTTGTTTGTTTTTCTGTTTTGGGACAATACTAGGCGGTGTTCAAGGTTTTCTCAAGGCTCTGTGCTCAAGGATCATTCATGGTAGGGTTTAGGGCACTGTATGTGGTTCTGGGGAATAAATAGTGGATGGCTGCATGCTGTAGACTGGTATTTTCTTTTAATAGCACTTTAATTATCCCTCGGAAAATTTCTAATATGCAACACATTATTGGTAACTATAATGCACCCAGTAATTATTTTATTCATGATGGGTATTTTATAATCACCTTCACAAACCCTGAGTGCCTGCCCCTAGCAACAGATGATCTGTTCTGTATATCTCTGAGTTTGGTATTTTAAATTCCTTATACAACAGAAAACACACAATTTCAGTCTTTGACTTTTTTGCTTAACATAATGCCCCCAAGGTCTATTTATACTTTCACAAATGACACTATTTCAGTAGATACATATATTACATTTCCTTTACCAGCTCATCCAGCTGTGGTCACTTAGGTTGTTTCTGTAACTTGATATTTTGTATAATGCTGAGATGAACATGGGGTGCATGTGTATTTTCCATTTAGTTTTTTATTTACTTAGAATAAATATCTCAAATAAAATTTTCAAATCATACAGCAGCTCTGTTTTGAATTTTTTAAGGCCACCTGCTATTTTCCATAGTCACTGATCAGTTTACAGCCCCACTCAGAGATCACAAGAATGACCCTTTTCTTTAGTCTTTAGTCTTGTTATTTCTTCTCTTAAAAAAATTCACCATATGTAAAGGTGTACATTCTTTTGATTTTGATTTGCATTTTCTTTATGATTGATAACATTGAGCATTGTAAATGAATTTTTTTTTTTTGGTTTTTGGGCCACACCCGGTGACGCTCAAGGGTTACTCCTGGCTATTCGCTCAGAAGTCGCTCCTGGCAGGCACGGGGGACCATATGGGGAACTGGGGGATCGAACCGCGGTCCGTCCTAGGTTAGCACAGGCACCTTATCTCCAGCGCCACCGCCCGGCCCCTGTAAATAATGAATTTGTTGATCGTTTATATATCTTCGACGGAAAAGGATCTAGTTAGATTGTGTAACTGTAAAGAAGTAACATATTTCTCATCAAAGCATCTAGAGAAGCAACCTTAAATTTGCCTCCTGAGATTTATTTTGGTGGATGTGGACAACTATTCAATGCTTTGTCATTTGTTTCTCTTTAAATCCACGGATATGAGATTGAAAATTTCACACATTCAGATGACTTGACTTTTGTTCAGTTCTCTCACCGACCAGCTCTTTGACCTTGCACTTCCATTTTCTTCCCTGGAACTGTGTTTTCTCTGGAGCAAAATGAAGACATAAGAGTAGAGGACTTCTAATTTTCTTTGTTGTTCTAACATCTTATGAAATTGCTCCATCGCTATTTCCACTGACCTCTGACTTTCACAGCACTCATCATACGTGTATGATGGCTCAACCTTTCATAACTATACTCTTGTGGTATTGTTGATGGAAATGAGAGACATTTTGAATAATATGCCAAATGGAATTTATTTAAATAGAAAACTCCTATGTATAATATAGCTCTATATCATCTCTAGGAGCCTGAACTCCAAGTATTCAGTGACAAACATGAAGTTTCCTACTATGCCCTAAGAAGGGTGTTAGGAATCCAGTGATATATTCCATTCTTTCTTACATATTCATGAGTTTCCTTGTAGTCAGCAGTATCTGAAGAATGGGGTTCTAATGGGGGGAGTAATGGGGTTGAAATAGGTGCTTTGTAACAGGTGTCATTGCTATCTGTAGTTCACATTTTTTAATCTATGGAACCTTTCAAGAGTGTTTGTCAAATCCAATTTTAAGTCGGAGCAGCCCATTATTCTGCTTTGCCTTTGTTCCATGGGCTGAAATGAGCAGACAGAGGGAGTGATGTGCAGGATGAAGTTACTGGCCTGGAGCCACTAATTATAGAGGCTGTGTTGCAAGAACCTGCAATGCTTGATGAAAAAAAGCTGAAGCTCTTAAAAAGATTGGAAGAACATTTTCATCTAAAGAAACAGTGGGATTTTAAATTAAACACAATTGGGAATGTGTTACTAGTTTAAAGTAATCCCAGCCATTATATCATTACAGACATTAAATCAGCTATATTGTACAATAATAATACTTAAACCTGGTTTTATTACTTTTTTCTTCAGAAATCTAGAGATGAGGAGAAGAAATCTATATTATGTTAATAACTGACATAAAACTGGAATTAGAAAGTAGAATAAAGTTAATATTCTGAAAGAAAGAATAGGCATATATCTGTGATTACCTGGAATAAATCTTTGTTTTTTTTGTGCATAGTAAATAGATCGTATTCCAGTGCTTTTCTGTTTTTCTTTTCTGTTTTCTTCATTTTGACATGGGAAGTACTAAACCCAGTGGTGCTCAGAGTTGGCTCTCTTTTCTGTGTTTAAAGTTTCTCCTTGTGGCACTCTGTGGCCCATATGCATGTCAGGAATTAGACTGAGATTGATTAGCTCCATGCAAATCAAGTGCCTTACTCCCTGTTTTTATATCTTTGGCCCCATTACTTTTTTCTTACTTTGAATTGGTGTGTCTACTTCACAAGAAAATTTTTTTGGTTTGTTTTTCAGCCACACCCGGTGAAGCTCAGGGGTTACTCCTGACTATGCGCTCAGAAATCGCTCCTGGCTTGGGGGACCATATGGGATGCCCGGGGATCAAAGTCCTAGGCTAGTGCGCATAAGACAGATGCCTTAAGGATTGCACCACTGCTCTGGCCCAATCTTCACAAGAATTTTTAAAATAACCTAACAGTGCTAAGTAGAAAATCATTGTATTCAGATAATACCTAAAGAATTCAATAAATAAAATCTATTTTATGAGATAAAATAGGTTGTATATAAGTAAAGTTTAAGAAATATCACAAATTTAATCAATTCAACTCAATTAGAATTAAATTGAAATTAATTGGAAATTAAATAATCAATTCGTGGAATGACTTATCTCATTCCATAAAATCTTCTGTTATCTCGTGACATAATGATGATATAATTCCATGTATACATTAAATGTGTAATTTAAAAATATAAAATTAAATATTGGAAATTCAATCATTAGTTTAATTTAGCACAAGAAAGCATTAAACCTCCTTCCTGAAATGGGTGAGTTTATAGATTTTGAAAGCATATGTAAACTTATCTATTTAATAAAATGATAAATACATATAAAGAGATTATGTGATTTTTCTTTCCAATCATAAATCATGCTAGATTATATAATCTAAGTAAAGAATAAGACTTTATATCATCTATTTGAATTTGTAGAAAGCATTTTAGTGTTCTACAAAGAAAACAATGTAGTATATCAGTGTCACATAGTTATTTTTCAAGAAAATGACTTCATTACAAAGTGAAGGGCAAGGACACAGTTATCCTGTGTGAAAGACACTTAAGCCAGCATTTGCATTAGTGGAATTTGAGTCTGCTCTGTATCAAGTTTGGCAAACTGGATAGAAATCAGCCTCGGATATGAACAACTCCAGTGTAATGGGTAATATTTTCCAATTAACACTAATGAAATACTGAAAAGAATGCACATGTTTCAAAATCTTAGCAGTGAAAAAAAAAAGGTTTTCTGATACAGTTAAAAACAAAATTTAAGAAATCTAAAAAAAACATAGAGAATGTAGTCTTAAAAGTGATCAATTTTTTTCTTTATATCAAGGAATTACATGTAACCTATTACAGAATTTTTGACTGGTTATCAAAGAGGGAACTATATTTTAGAATGCTACTTTCAAATCCCCTCTCATATCAATGCAAATAATATCCACAAGAAGCTAAATATAAAATTTTTCATTTGAGATCATTTAAAAAGTTAAAAATTGTAACAATTTCAATGAACAATGTTTTATAATCATGTGAGTAGACTTAGTTCAAGTAAATATAAAAGTATTTGCTTCCAGTGAAACATGGTAGAAAAAAATCACTCAGTATTTATAATTGTTATATAAAGAACCAACTACTAAGCATTTATATCTTCTTTTACTCACTTTGATTATACATTAGGTGTATATATCTATATATAGTTATCACAGATACATCTAACTATATATAGTTATGTATTTGTTTTTGAAGGGAGAACACCCAGCTGTTTATTTTATTTATGACTGTGCTCAGAGAGCACTCCTGGTATACTTGGGGAGCCATATTTGGTGCCTGAGGTTGAATCTAGGTTGACTTATATAAAGCAAGTGACTTAGCTTATCTTTTATATTATCTCTTTGGCTCTAACCTAAGTATATGTGGATATATATTTCAGTTTTTAAGAAACTTCAAATATTATTTTAGGGTCTATTCAAACATATCTCACTAACGTTTGATTATTACTGAGGTTTAGTTAAATTTAAGTCTTCTGAATTTTGATTTTGGAGTACATAATAGAATAGTCCTTTGACTCATTCGTTAAGTTATTTTCTTTGTTTTGGTTTTGGGCCACATCCGGTGATGCTCACACTCACACCTGGCTCTGCCCTCAGAAATCGCTCCTGTCTGGGGGGACCATATGGGATGCCAGGGGTTGAACCGGGGCCTGTCCTGGGTCAACTACATTCACAGCAAACACCCTACCGCTGCACTATTGCTCCTGCCCTCTTTAAGCTATCTATTTACATTTAGTTATGTCATTTTATAGCATGTTTTTAAATTTTCTAATCAGTTCTAAGAGCAATATAAATCTTTACTTTTCTAATAAGTTCAAATAGCAATTTTAATTTCTTAACACATTCCTTAACAGTTCATTAGTAGTAGATAATCCATGATTGTTAAAATTTATAATTATTTAATGAAATATTTTATCATTCACTTTATCTCTGTGGATTGAAAAATAAACCTCAAATTATAGTTGTATTTCCCTATTTTAGCAGAGGCTGCCTCTATTTATTGATTTTGCTAGTTTCCATAAAACAAACCTATATGATATCTTAATAAATGTCGAAACAGAACTTACCTAATTTTAACATCCAATTGAGACAGTACTTTTAGAACCCTTCCATTGAACTGGGGAAATTTTGTCCCACTTATTGAAATACTAAATAGTCTCATAACATTTTTTGAGGATACAGAAGGTCAGAAGGAACAGTTAAGTATTGGTCTGAAAAGTTAAGAGTTTGTTGCCAGCAATAAGAAAACCAGTTATTTTGTTTATTTATAATATGACTGAAAGTGGTTTAAACTTATTCTTTCTATTCCGTTTTGATGGGGAAGATAGAACAGTACAGATTGTGTATGTTGATTGTCTAGTAATGGAATCAATGGGCAGTATGTGTATACCTTCCGTTTGATTGTTACTGGCCTCGTCTTACCTTAAAGCACCAGTTTTCCCACTTGAATTGAAATCCAGTTAGCAATGAGAGTACTGCTAGCATTCCTGATGGCCATTTAGGCATTATATGCATTCAGTTTACAAATTGAATAGTAGAGATTTCTTCTTGTCTTTTATTCATTAAGAAAAGTGAGAATAAAAGAAAACTTTAGCTCTTGCATATGCACATAAATCTTTTATTTTCTCTACATAGAAAAACTGGGAGTTACTCTGTATATATCAGGCCACAAGTACCATAATAGTCATTTCATCATATATGATAATATAGATGGCTTATCAATAATATCTAGTCCTTATAGGTAATCTAGAATGTGTACACAGAAAGTACTTCCTGTGTCTAAAAGTCACAAATAGGTAGAAAAACATTAAAAAAATTATGAGAGAAAAACATTTAGAGCATATTACAATGTTAAGTTATGGAATTAATGACATAAGAAGAACTATTATTCTATATTTTATTACATATAAGTTTTATCACTAAAACTCATACCATTGACTATAATCTAAGTAAAAATAATTACTAATTTCTAAGTTTATTATTTACATATGTATTCATATTTGTAATAATGTCATGAGATATATTAAATATAAAATGTACAAGTTTTAAAAAGTTTTTGAAAAGATTTTAACTTACAAATTGTTTAAAATTTAATACTTCATTTTACTTCCTAGATTGAGTGGCAATGAATTTTACTTCATTCTCTATCCAGGGTTACATTAAATTATGAATTAAGAAATCCTGTGTTATAAAATATTTTACAAGATTTTAGAAGTCAGGGATATTTTCTTTCTCCATAAGTCTAAAATTAAAATTGCGTGTTCTAAGGAGCCTGCAGATTTATAAAGAATGACTAGCCAGACAAGTAAAATTAAAATTCAAATCTCTCCAAGGAAACTCCATACTCATAAAGAATAGCCAGCCTGGTTATTGTGAGAAGTACTTAAGATCCATGGAGTGATTTAGTGTTATGCCTTACACGGGATCTTTCCCTCTGGTTTTACAAAATGAATTATTGAGTAGCAACTTTGTTTATGTCATTAAGATTAAGTCTCTGTCAAAATCCTCCTGTAGGAATTCTAAAAGGTTTGGGAGAATGCTTTTGCTCTTAACAAGCTGCCAGTTTTTCACATTAAAAATGTTGCTCTTCTGACATTCTAATTTGTGTATTTGTATATGTGTATTGGTATATGTTTGTATGTTTGGAGGGCATAATGAAAAATAAATAACTTAAGATTGTGTAGAAGTGGGGTCCGGGTGGTGGCGCTGGAGATAAGGTGCCTGTGCTAACCTAGAACGGACCATGGTTCGATCCCCCGATTCCCTATATGGTCCCCTGTGCCTGTCAGGAGCGACTTCTGAGCAAATAGCCAGGAGTAACCCCTGAGCGTCACCGGGTGTGGCCCAAACCCCCCCCCCAAAAAAAAGATTGTGTAGAAGTATGTTATTCTATTAAGATAGAACCACATTTTTTCTTTCAATATACAAAGATAAAATGTTTTGGAATGTCAGAGGGTAATTGTATGGTTGCTAAATATGAATACTTTTTTAAATGGTATATTTTCTACTATATGAAATTCAAATAGAAGAATAAAATACTATCCTCATACATCATATCTATTCAAAAACAGATATGATTTGTGATGGTATTATTCTAGTTTAATTTTCAAAATGAATTTTAAATGATAGGCTGGCATGGTAAATGCTCAATGAATTCCTGTCCAAAAGACAACTAACTGCTTTTGATTTTGGAAGCCTTTTGCCCACATACTATTATATAGTCTTAGATTAATTAAAGGGCAATGAAAAATTCATTCCCTTCTAAGGAACTGTTGTTGTTTTGGGTTGTTGGGTTGTTAGTGTTTGCATAGTTAGATATTAAAAACTATTCTGAATTTGCATTTAAAAGCATCTTTACATTTTAGGGAAAATGTCTTTATCCCAATATTCATTTCTATATGGCATTTTATACTACTTAGTCAACTACATTAGTAGCCCCTAATCTGACAGAAAAAAAGTGGTTCAAGATGTATAATATTTAACACACACCAAAATCACATTTACTGATTTCACTTTACTATTTAAATGCATTTTAAGAAAAGGTGAGGTAAAGACATTTATATTTACTTATTAGATTGGTGGCCAAATCCACCTATGTTGCTAGTTTGTTCCTGACTTTATATTCAAGGATTACTCTTGGGAGGTCTTTGGGACTTTTGGGGGTACTAGGTATTAAACTTTGGTTATCTGTATGCTAGGCCAGCAAGATCTTATCTTGCTACTTTTTTTAACTCTGAAAATCTTGAGATAGACTTTTCTTTTTCATAGAAACAGTGAATGACTTTTCATTCAAAGTTTCTGTGCTTTCGAGTAAATAATCAGAATCTTATATTGACAAATTATATTCCAGTCTTATTTAACTTCAAAGACAAGATGAATTACGTTGCTTTCTTTGTTTCATTGAAAACTCAATATTATAAGATTGTATTAATAAATAGCATATAAAATTGCTAAAGAAATTCATGAAGAATTGATGTGCCTTCAACATTCAGGACATAAAAATACAAATGAGAAAATTAAGTTTGGAAGATATTTTCAAAATTGAGTGAAATTGGGGCCCGGGAGATAGCATGGAGGTAAGGCGTTTGCCTTTCATGCAAAAAGGTCATAGGTTCGAATCCCGGTGCCCCATATGGTCCCCCGTGCCTACCAGGAGCAATTTCTGAGCATCGAGCCAGGAGTAACCCCTGAGCGCTGCTGGGTATGATCCAAAAACCAAAGAAAAAAAATTGAGTGAAATTAATTCCATGACATTTTTCACGGTATTACATGCGATTTTTGGTTTTCCCTTCCTTCAGAGCATATTAATTTTTGCTGCTGAATCATCTCAGGTAGACTGGTTTAAACTGACAAATCTGGGGCCTTCTTGGAATGGTGGTGAGCATATTCCATTTATATTTTGAAGGCACAGCAAACCACACAGAACATATAAGCAGTCCAATTCCACAAGCCAACAAATCATTCCAGTTCTATAGCTAATGGATAGCATATCTGTATATGTTTTTATTATTGTCAGTCCAGGAGAATGACAGCAAATTTGATGAGTTGCATAGAAGACCACCAAGCTCCCTGAACCTAAATGATAACACAGAAGTCTTAGCACCAACTAGTCCAGTAAATCCTCAGTGACTTTAGAAACATCATTAAGGGATATAATAATGATCACAAATTCACAATTATTGATTTAAGATTTGATCATTTCATTTGCCTTTGTTTTATTCCAGACATATTTAGTAAATTTGTTTGTGCCTGCAAAGGGAGCAGGCTGGGATAGTGGTAAGGAAACTGGAAGCATTGGTGGAGAGAAGGTCACATTGGTGTTGGGATACATTGAATGACTTAAACAGCAATATTTTAAAAACCTTGATAAATCATGGTATTGTATTTTTTTAGAAAAGGAAAGGAAAAGTAACAAGATGAGAACATCTTTGCTATTTAGCTATGGAGAAGATAAATTCCTATAATGTCAACATACCAATTTAGATTTTAATTGCCTTATATTTCCAACTTTGTGAACAAGCCTGATAAAGGAGAGTTTTATGTAGTTTTTCTTTTATGCAATTTCATATTTTAAATTACTTGTTTATGTGATTCCCTTTTTTTGTTTGGGTGAAGAAAAGTATAAAATAAAATGTACAGTTCTAAGTGGTATAATAGTATAGTATCTTAGTTCAAATAAAACATACTGAGCTCAAAATATGATAATTTAGATCACGCAATAAAAATGAGACCCACATCATGATCTGTATCTAGGGTCTTTAAACAACATTGAAATTGATATAATAGGTAGTGACTTTATTCTTATGTGCATGGGAGGTAAACAAATATATTTTTCATTATAGTCAGGTAGGAGGAAAGTTTGGTTTTAATGCCAATTTCCTAATATATTAAATTCTAATTAGAATACTAAATATTAATTTTGCTATCATTATACATTCAATAATTACAATTTAGCACATAATTCTTTTCAATATTCAAATCTTTATGGGGGTACTATAATTTTTAGAGCATGCTCTGAAGTTACAGAAGCTTTGCATACAGATAAGTAAGGTGCTTGCAAAAACACTGTGGAATTGTAAATCAGGATAAAACCAGCAGAAAAGGTAAAGTAATAATAGGAAATATTCATTTTGTTTTGAAAGGTGCCCAGACAGTCATGTCAGGACAGCTAATATGCAGTTGGCTTTGTATTCATGCTGTTCAATTACACAAGGGATCATGAGAAATTCCCAGTGGCTCTGCTACATTTATTTCCTATTATAGTTCTTATTTTAGAACTTTGATTTGGCATTTAAAAAAATGCATGAAATGCCTACCTCAGGGCAAATGATCTCATTCCTTGAGTTGTCTATTGTAAAAGCTACAACATACAGTCTCTTTAGATTAAGGGGCTAATTTGTGTTATATAATGTGATTCTTTTTTTAGAAAATATTCTTGAGTTTCAGATTCAGGTCTGAATGTTTACCTAAAATAACCTAATGCATTTAACCTCTCTAGTCACTACTGCTTATTGGTCCTTTCTATTCCTATTCCCTTCTCATATTATATGGGTATTGCTAGTCCCATTATCCTACACTGGGAAGTGGTCATGCTGTATGATGACGATTTACACTGTCTATAGAGCAGTACTGTAAAATAAATCCCCATGCCATATTTCCAAGCCTAGGCAGATGCGTCTGAAGAAGGGTAGCTACAAAGAATGAATAAACCAGGCCAGTCAGGAAAGATTCATGGAGTCAGAGGCTGCTCACCTAGTGGTCTCTTAGCAAGCACCAAAGACAGACAGACTGCCGTTTCTTTATTCCCCCACATTAATTCCACCAGCAGGAAGAAGGTCAAGTGATCTAGGTATGCTTTTGCATAACAAAAGTATAGGTTTGAAGGAAAGAGGAAGATGGGGGAATGCCCTTGTTTTGGGTTAATAGCTGGGTGTCATTTTAGTACTATAGGTAGATTAACACCTAAATCCTACATTTGACTTTCATTTTGATATTCTCAGAAAACTGAAAAGATTAGGAAAGAAAAACAAGGCATGACTTTTCTGGTCTGAAGTGTTTTGTATGTGAATAAATATTTGAAATTTAATTCTGTCTTCTTGGGCATCTTTTATTACTGGGATAAAAATTCTATGTTAAGGGGTCTGAGCAATAGCACAGATATTAGGATGTTTGCCTTGTACTTGGCCGACACAGGACGTATCTGGGTTCAATTCCTGGCATTCCATATGGTATTCTGAGCCTGCAAGAATTGATTTCTGAGCACAGGGCCCTGAGTAGCCTCTGAGTGACACTGGGTGTGGCCAAACATTTTTATGTCAATCTTCTGTTAGACTAAACTGGTATAATTATTTATTTACATAGTTCATTTCTGAAAACCTCAAGTAGTCTACAAGAAATTAGTATTACAAAATGTGAAAACTTGCCAGTAGAGTTTGTAACAATACTAACTGTTCTCACCTGAAATTCTAGAACACCCTCTTTCTCTCTCTCTCTTTGGTAACTACTAAAAATGCTGACTAGTATCAACTAACTGGGTAACTCCTGGATTGATTTATGTATAGTTATAGGATCATTGCTTTAAATTTTTTAAATATATATATCTTTATTTAAGCACCATGATTACAAGCATGTTTGTAGTTGGCTTTCAGTCATAAACAGAATAATTTTATATTTTCCTATAGCTAATTGAAAATTATAAGTATCTGTTTTGTATTTTGGCTATGTAGTAAGTATGTGCAGTATTTTGCCTAAGGAGTATGGTCAACTCCACCCCCAAATAGTCTGAAGATTAATAAATAATTTGAACTATAAAATTATGAAGAAATATCCCTAATAATAAGGGAACAAAGGTCATACTAAAAATAACAAGACTTGAGAGAAGGAAGAAGCAGTGACTGGTTTTCCTGTGGCTGGACAGTAGGTTGGATGAAAGGTCCAGGGCAGGGCAGACACTCAACTAGCTGGTTTGAACTTTCCATTAACCTTGAGGAAAAAAGAATGTGAAGTAGATCATGGACTTTCTTATTTGCTCTCTACTGAGCAACTGTGGGCTGAAGGGAAGGTGGATAACGTGGTTAAGTAGCAGATATAAAGAGAAACTCTCATTGCAGTAGTGTGAATTAGATAAGTTAGGGCCTGAAAAAAAGTCATCTTTTCCCACCACTGTCACCACTTTACTCTGCTATATTATTTATTTTCTTTTAAAAATTGTTTTATGTGGGCTGGAGAGATAGCATGGAGGTAAGGTGTTTAAACGTCTTACATGCAGAAGGATGGTGGTTCGAATCTCGGTATACTATATATGGTCCCCCGAGCCTGCCAGGGGCAATTTCTGAGCGTAAAGCCAGGAGTAACCCCTGAGCGCTGCTGGGTGTGACACCCCCCCAAAAAATTATCTTATGTTCTTCTCACTCACTTCTTTCTTTAAAAAAAAACTTTGTTGATTGAGGTTTTGTGGTTTACAATACTATTTTTGTTTGTTTTTGTTTTGTTTTATTTTTGGGCCACACACGTTTGATGCTCAGGGACTACTCCTGGTTATGCTCTCAGAGATCACTCCTGGCTTGGGGGACCATATGGGACGCTGGTGGATTGAACCACTGTCCGTTCTAGCTAGTGTTTGCAAGGCAGACGCCTTACCGCACCACCATTCCGGCCCCAATTTACAATACTATTAATGATGGCTTCCTGTTTTTCCTTACACATAATTCCAACACTGCATCCCTTACCAGTATACCCATCTTCCTAACCAAGAAGCACATTCCCCTTCTTTTTCAATTCCTTCACATCTACAAACTTTGTTGTTTGGATCAATTCTTCTATTCATTAAAAAGTCAAGATTTTAAATGACTGGTGGCTATATAGAAAAATATACTTATTAATTCATGGAAAGTAACAAAGATGCATGATTTCCTGGGTCCTTTAATAAAATTTCTACTTAAAATCAATTATATAAAGTAAGACAGTACAGTTGAAGCCTGAGAAAATCTTTATATTTTCTTGTATAAAAGAATTTTATTATAATACCATAATTTACCAATTTGTTCCTAATACAGTTGTTTCAGGCATTAAATGTTCAAATAGCAATCCCACCACCAATGTTACCTTCTCTCTACCAATGTCTCCAGTTTCCCACTCACCACCCTAGTCTGTCCCCTTGCAAACACAAGCAAATTTAATTCATATTGTTTGTTATACAGATGAAATTATTAAATCTTAGATCCATATGGGTCATTTTGAAATAATAGTTATATCTCTCAATATTGTTACTAAAAAAATATCGCATTCCGAGGACTCACTGGGCTGTTGTTCATGCTAGCTGTTCCTTCTGTGTTCCTGTTTGGGCTCACTGAACTTGAAGATCTGCTATATAACTTTACCATCTGGTTTACTGTGATTCTACTCTGCTAACCCTACTATAAAATTGGTGGCTTGGCAGTTTGATATCATAAAGTTGTGGAGCTGGGCCATTTCTGTTAGAGGATGTGAAGTATGGTGGTGGGCCGGAGAATTTGCAACTACCTATTTTGAGAAGACGACACTGTTTTCAGCCTGGATCAGACTATCTGGCAACCATTATTTTCTTTTGGATCTTAATAGAGGACCTGAGCCATTTTTGCTCAAAATCTTCATGTTTTTATGTACATGACTTTCACATGAAATTTGGCATGTGTATTTATATCAAAACAAAATATCCTTTTCCTCAACACAAATGAGCCATTATATAGAAATGTCTACTTTTATATTGAGATCATATCTTATTCTACCCATTGTAAATTGAAAGCATTGAACATTTCAAAAACAAGTCAAAATGCACTTCATAGAGCTTGACCTGGCCTCTATCATAAATATTCAAAACTCTTATATTTTATAATAAAGTATTGTATGTCTTAATTTATTGAAAACTGTACTGAAAGTGAAAAATATTGATGGTGGCAGACACAACTCCATATTCCAAACTCACAAGCACCACTGCACATTGTAGAACAAATTTCAGTGTCTTCTTATGATCGCAGAACTATCTGGAAGCTGTGACTGCCAGCATTAGTAATATAATTCAACGTATCAATAACCTATGAAGAGATCCTAGTTCAAAGTCCAAAGTTCAGCTTTTGTGTAGTTCTTATTTACAACTTTAGAACATTATAAATTAAAAAATATTACATCAAACCATTACACAAAGACCTGTTTTATGTCTAAGTGAATAAATTAATAAATCTGATATTGATATACTTTTTGGACTAATCCATATTAAGACAAAAAAAGTCATTGCTTTGCTTAATGATAGATATCATCAGATATACAGACCTCTCGAATCTCCTAGACCTCCAAAACTGTAACTTTTAAGAATATAAGTACAATATACTTATGTTTGTTGTAGCACTAAGTACAAGAACCATGATATAAAAAAAAACCAAATATCCAATGACAAATTATGAAAAAAGATTTGGTTTATATTCCCAATGGAATACTACAGAATTGCAAGAAAAGGTAATACTTTTCTCTTTGTTGTAACTGGAATGGAACTGGAGAACATTATGGTAAGCCGAATAAATCAGAGCAATAAGTACAAGTACCAGATAATCTCACTCATCTGCTGTGTATGGAGAAACAAAACAAGGGAAGAGATAAACAATGCTATTAAGGAGATATTGAGCACAGACGAACTCTTGAACTAAGACTACAACACTGAGAAAAACTAAGACTACAGCACTGTGAAAAAGAACAGTGATAGTCATATTAGAAGTAACACAAGGACAATGAAGGAAATTCTTGGGCACTTTAGTGTTGGTAAAGTTGCACCAACACTATACACATTATCGTAATAATAATCATACTACCTGATATATATTTTAAGTTATTATCTTATAATTAAATAAATTGTTGGTGTATTAAATGCTCTTAAACTTAGGCTATTTAAATTCTTCTCAAACATTTGGTTCACTTCAATTTAGTAGGTGCTATCCAGGCATTCGGTATCCTGCAGTTGTGCAGTTACATGGTTGCCAAGCTCAAATACTACTGATTGCAAGGCCATCTCAGACTTGTAAAGGGGGTGCAGCAAAAAATCTTTTTCTGTCAAGGTCTCAGGTTAGCTTCCAGTGTCTGCCTTTTACTAAGGAAGGAGATGAAACATAAACTTTTCAGAGTCATCTGTTGCTCAGCAACCAGGCCTTTTCTCTTAGAAAACAGGTCAGAAGAAAAGGAAAAGAGATGAAGGGATGATTAAGTGTTTGTGTGCTATCTCTGATAAAGCAAAAAGCCTCTAAAACAGAAATTATTCTGCGTAGAAATCTCCAACCCACAAGGAAGCAAATCTGCTTGCTAGAAGTACTCTTCCTCCATCACTTGGGGGAAAGTTTTAATGATAGTTAAGTACTGTCTGGGGCCAATAATATTATGTTGGATAAAGGCAGAAGTTTGAGTAAGGAATTGTCATCATCCCAGGATAAAAATCACACTTTGATGGAAAGGATGATTTATTTTATATAGTTGACTTCTTATTTAGATATGAAAATGTTATAATAATCCCTGATATATTTTATTATTGACATAAAATTCTTTGAAATAACTGTTTCTCTTAGTTACTTGGGGTAAAAATTGCTTCCATCAAGAAAAACTCCGAGTGTAAAACTGCATTGCAGATCTTAGATATCTCTATTTGACAATGTTAGAATATTCAATGCCTTTGAGTAGAAAAAAAGAGAGAAAAATTTCTCTACCTGTATTAAAGGATTCAATCTTCAGATAACTAGATAGCATTTAGTGGATTAACAGTCTTAAAGAATTAAAAATGAGATTTGCAAACATATGGTAGCAGACATATGGGCAAGGAATTTAGGTGGAGAAAAGAAACCCATAAAGCTTTAAACATCTAATGCATATCTATCTCTACTACATCACTACTCTTAAACAAACTTTATATCTGTATATATACATGTATATATGTATATACATACTTTTATACATGGCAAAAGATCATATGTATGTTTTCTGTTTTTGATTGATATGCTTTATAAAAAGAACAGTATGACCCTTCAATTATTTTTCAGTTAAATTCTTTTTTGTTGTTCATTTTGTTTGGTTTTGATTTTGAGACCCACTTAGCATTGCTCAGGTGTTGCATTTATTCTTTACTTCACATTCGGTGATCATGATTGAAGTGCCTAGGGGACCATATAGGGCCCCAGGGATT
>PVKC010018295.1:0-19811 GCA_004027635.1 Crocidura indochinensis
TTCTTTCTTTCTTCTTTCTTTCTTCCTATTTTTACTCAGTTTGATCTCCCCAGATCTATCCATTTAGTAGCAAATTGCATGATTTCATCTTATTATATTGCTGAGTAGAATTCTGTTATGTTTATGTGCCATAGTTTCTTTATTCAGTCATGTTCTTTGATATTTAAGTTTTTTTCGGTGTTTGGGCCACACCCGGTGACGCTCCGAGGTTACTCCTGGCTATTGGCTCAGAAGTCGCTCCTGGCAGGCACGGGGGACCATATGGGGAACCAGGGGATCGAACCATGGTCCGTCCTAGGTTAGCGCAGGAACCTTACCTCCAGCGCCACCGCCCGGCCCCCTAAGTTTTTTCAAATATTAAGTTATTGTGAGTTGTATTATAATGAATACAGAAGTGCAAATATCTCTAAATAGTTTCAGAGACCTTTGGGTAGATGTCAGGATGTAAAATTGCTGACTCAATTTCTAGTATTATTATAGTACCCATATTATTTTCCAAAATGGCTGGACCAGTCAACATTCTCTATGGCCGTCCTTTATTTCATAAATAATATTGAGAAAATGTTGGCAGAACCCTCCATAACATTGAATGTAGAAGCATCTTAAGTGATTCAATGTCATTGGCTTAGGCACAAAGAAACAAAGATAAAGAAGCAAAGATAAATAAGCATCAAACTAAGAAGCATTGAAATTGCAAAGAATAGTAACCAGGATAAAAAAGAAACTCCACAGACTGGGAGAATTTATTTGCCAACCATTCATTTGATAAAAGGTTGATATCCAATATATACAAAGTACTGCTTGAACTCTACATGAAGCAACAATAACAACAACCGACCCCATAAAAATTGGGGGAAAGGGAAGAGATAAATAGAAGCTTCCTCAAAGGAGATACACAGATAGTCAGAAGATATATGAAAGAATGTTTTGCTTCACTTAATATCAGGAAAATGTAAATTAAAACAATATTAAAATAACATTCACATCAGTAAGACTGTCACGTGCCAGTTTTTATAATAATATAAATATCATCTTAATTTTTTTCATCTTCATACTTTTATATATTGCTTAACTTTGTCTATGATATTCTTCCCATAAACAAAGTCCTTAGTTTTGACTTTGTGAGACCAATATTAAATGAAAGGAGTGGAGGAGCCACTTGAATCCAGGCACCAGTAGGTCAGAAGCATGGTATAGTGAAAGAATTTACCGAAATAGCCAAGTAGTATAGGCAGAGCAATGTGAAGTTATTGAAAGAGATTTCAATACAGTGGACTCGTGTGTGTGTGTGTGTGTGTGTGTGTGTGTGTGTGTGTGTGTGTGTGTGTGTGAGAGAGAGAGAGAGAGAGAGAGAGAGAGAGAGAGAGAGACCAATTTAGTCTTGGAGTATCTTTTATTTTATTATGTGTTTCTGTCTGCTGAGGAAGGTTTCTACTTTACAGCTGATTGTGCGAGCCTAGAAGATCTCAACTCAGCCTATCGGGAATATGGGAATTAAACGAGGCAAGATCCTTTTGGGGACTTTTGCTAGATTATTTCAGTAATCCTTATGGTTTGAGCTTTTACAAATCATAAGAAATCTTTATTTTTCCTGAGTCATGTATATTCCTTTGACTTTTTTTTTTGTTTTGTTTTGTTTTGGGTCATACCCGGCAGTGCTCAGGGGTTACTCCTGGCTCCATGCTCAGAAATTGCTCCTGGTAGGCACGGGGGACCACATGGGGCACCGGGATTCAAACTGATGACCTTTTGCATGAAAGGCAAATGCCTTACCTCCATGCTATCTCCCAGGCCCCTGACTTTTCTATAATATTATGGTTTTATTATTCATATAAAGTCCATGACAGCAGAGTTACACATAATGAAACATAGGAAGGCAACTCAAATGCAGAAGAGGAGAGACAATACAATAGATAATGCAATTGACATAAATCTTGCTGACTGGAGTTTGATCCCCAACATCAGTCCAGGACCGATCTCTGAGCTTCATGTATGTAAACAAACTCAGTTTCCACAAGCTATTTTGTGAATCGGGGTTGACAAGCTTTTCTGCAAAGATAATAAAAAGTGAGGTCTTATAGGCTGTATTACCTCAGTTGGTGTCTTAGGGGTGTAGTTGGAAGACTGTCACAAGCATTAGATAAACCAAAGAGTGATTGTGGACCGCATGCCATCAACTATTATTCCTATTTTGAATTATTCCTAATAGACTTTATTTCCTAGAGAAGTTTTAGGTTCACAGTAAAATTGAGTAGGAAGTACAGAGAGTTCCCATGTTCCTTCCGTACTCAGCCTTGCCTGTTATCAATGTACCATATAAAGTAGCACATTTGTTCCAATTAGTGATCCACATCATATCCCATACTTTATATTTGATTTCATTCTCATTTGGGGGTAGTAAATTACCTTTTGGGCAAAAGTACATCGTGCCCTTCCTTATTATATGCAGAAGTTTCACTATGTGCTATATGTAGACTGAATATCTATGTCCATCCCCAATTCCCACAATAGAGTTTTTAATTTTATTAATTGATTGATTGATTCGTTTAGGACCACACCTAGCAGTGCTTGGAGTTACTCTTGGCTCTGCACTCAGAAATTGCACCCGATAGGCTCAGAGATCATATGGAATACTGGGAGTTGAATCCAGGTCGTCCTGGGTCGGCTGCATGCAAGGCAAACACCCTACCGCTGTGTTATTGCTCTGGATCCAACAACGAAGTTTTTTAAATTATTTTTTTCCTAAGACTTTGTACTTTCTATCTTAGGGTATATGCTGTATAACTTGTTATTTTGATTTTACTGTAAATGATTGGTTATATTTTCTAGATTCTTTTCTTTGGGGGGGGGGTTTCGGGCCACACCCGTTTGATGCTCAGGGGATACTCCTCGCTAAGCACTCAGAAATTGCCCCTAGCATGGGGGGACCATATGGGACGCTAGGGGATGGAATCGCAGTCACGATCTTTCCTTGGCTAGCGCTTGCAAGGCAGACACCTTACCTCTAGAGCCACCTCACCAGCCCCATGTTTTCTAGATTCTTAATAATAGAGGGGAAATGTAGAGTTTGTTACTCTTCTAAAACACAAAAAGTTTGCTGAATCCTTAATTTTGAAAACTTATTGTTTCTAATAAGATTTCTATATAGATCATTTGTATGTAAAGAGAATTTTATATTTTTTCTACTCTGCCACCTATTTTTATATATTGATTTAATTTGAAAATATTTTGCTAGGACCAAAGACTAATAAACAGGGGCCCGGGAGATAGCATGGAGGTAAGGCATTTGACTTTCATGCAAAAGGTCATCGGTTCGAATCCCAGTGCCCCATATGGTCCCCGTGCCTGCCAGGAGCAATTTCTGAGCATGGAGCCAGGAGTAACCCCTGAGCACTGCCGGGTGTGACCCAAAAACCAAAAAAACAAAAAACAAAGCAAACAAACAAACAAAAGACTAATAAACAATGCACAAGAGAAAAGGCTTGATTGCTGACACCTCAGGGTCCCCTACAGGGTCCTACAGAGTCAATCTAAAGCATATAGGGTCCCCTTACCACCACCAGGAACAAGCTCTGAGCGCTATAAATTGTGGCCCCCAAACCTCTTCAAAAATAAAGCAAAAAATTCAATACAGTCATTCTTCCCTTACCAGTCTCAGACTTTTTTTCTCTTTGTTTGGGAGGTTCCTGCAGTGCTTAGTGTCCTAGGAGACCATATACAGTTCTGGCGATTGAACTGGGGTCAGCTGTAAGTAAGGCTTCAATCTCTGTACTATATCTCTAGGCCCCACAGTTTTACTTTCTATTGTTTTAGTCAGTGTTGGCCAAGCACTAGCCAAGCTTACTACATGCAGTAAGATATTTGGAGATCATATAATGTAAATGTAAATATTTAATAATAGCTTGCAACTAGTTATTATATTTAAGCTTCCCCTGTACCTAATGTATAAATTAACTTCACCATCAGTATATATAGAGGAAAATACAATTTGTGTGTAGAATTCAGTACTGTCTACAGTAGCAGGCATCCATTAAGGATCTTGGAAACTGTTCCCTGTAGATAGGACAAAACTATTATAGGCATTGGATATTTCAAAATGTAATTAAAGTGATAGAAGAAAATAGTATCAGAAACATTTCTCAAAATAAGTCATCAGCAAAATCAAAGTTTAGCTAACAATGATTGTAATAGAGAACAAAAATCTTGGGGTAGGGTGTTTGCCTTGTACGCAGCTCACCCAGAATGGACCTGGGTTCGATCCCAGGAGTCCCAGAAGGTCCCCCAAGCCAGGAGTGATTTCTGAGTACATAGCCAGGAGTAACGCTCATCTCTCTCACTCTCTCTCTCTCCCTCTCTCCCTCTCTCTCCCTCTCTCTCTCTTCTCTCTCTCTCTCTCTCTCTCTCTCTCTCTCTCTCTCTCTCTCTCTCTCTCTCTCTCGTTTTTTGTAGGCCTGGTCAAGCTCAGGGCTTACTCCTGGCTCTGAGCTCAACAATCACTTGTGGCAGCCTCAGGAAACCATATCCGGTGCTGGGGATGACCTGGGTCAGCAACCTTTGAGACAAACACCTACCTGCAGTATAATCTCTCTGACCCTGGAGCAATTTCTCTTTGAACCAAAGTGCTTAAGAAACAGAAGGCCACTCTGGGTCCTGAGACTTAGTTCCTTTTTGATTTTTAGTTTTTGGTCTCGTAATACAGCTTCAATGCTCAGGATTTACTCCTGGCTCTGCATTCAGGAATTACTCCTGGAACTACTGAGGGAACCATATGGGACACCAGGAATCAAACATTGTGCAAGCTCACATGTAGGGCAAAGGCCCTCCCTGCCATACTACTGGTCAAGCTCAGAGTTTCTTATTTGAAACAGATTATTATTGCCAACTCAGCCTTGCAGAGACCATAAATGAAATACTGGTATGCCTGCTAAAATGCAGATTCCTGGCCTTTACTTAGGATTTTACATATTAAAGAATCTCAGCCAACTAGGCTAGATAGTGCAATGCTCAGAGTAAATGTCTCTTTACCTGGACTGACAATAAGAACCTACTCTGCACACTGATACCGAGGGCTACCTGAGGGCCTCCAAGGATCTTCCTAACATTGATCAGGAGGTTACATGGTGCTGGGTACTGTGCTATATATAGTCCCTATAGGACATGTAAGTCCTATATGCATTCCAACCCTTTTAATTATATGCGTGTTACACTCTCCCCTTTCCCTAATGACCTTATTAGGAGGGGAAGAAGGCAGACAATCTAACCCCCAAATAAACAGATGTCATCTATAGAAGTTGGTTCTAATTTGTCTTTGTTCCTTCAGTCAAGAAAATTACTTTTCTATCCTTACAACAACCTTGCCATAGTGCAAAAAGGACTGTCCATAATTCATCTGCCTACTGAGATCAACCCATTGCACTAGTTGGAGACAGTCCAAAAATAAATAAATAAATAAATAAATAAGCAAGAGCTGTTTATTTATTTCATTAAATAGTTGAAATTCTTCATGGGCCATGTGACTGGTAAATGGAACTTTGTGGAGATACCAACCACAGTAAGGGAGCTGAAGAATCAGAACTGTCCTGTGAAGGGGCCTTATACCTGCTTACTATTTCTATAGCTGGAGGCCAGAGATTTCAGAACAGATTAGACTTTGGTTTCAACATGGTTCAGTTCTCCGTTTCCTCTGGTTTCCTGTTTTCATTGACATATTGTCACTAGCTCCCTCCCCCAAAAATTTCACAAAGAGTGAATTATTTGCCAAATAATAAACATGGTTTTTAACCTCATACTGGAGAGATAGCACAGCAGGTGGGGCACTTATCTTGCACATTGCTGGCCAAGGTTCAATCCCAGGCATCCCATATGATTCTTTGAGCACTGCCAGGAGTGATTTTCAGAATGTAGTTAGGAATAACCACTGAGCATTACCGGTTATAAATCCCAAAATAAACAAAGTCATTAAAATGAAATTTATGTTGCAATTTAATAAATTCTTAAAAATACCCATTCTGGGGGCCGGGCGGTGGCGCTGAAGGTAAGGTGACTGCCTTACCGCGCTAGCCTTGGATGGACCTCGGTTCGATCCCCCGTGCCCCACATATGGTCCCCCAGGCCAGCGGCGACTTCTGAGAGCATAGCCAGGAGTAACCCCTGAGCGTCACTGGGTGTGGCCCAAAAACCAAAAAAAAAAAAAAAATACCCATTCTGATACAAATATAGTAAAGTAAAAGAAAATTCACCTATAAGTCTGAAGTCTTTTGGGGAGAATGGAGTTGATGGGAAACACTCATTTGTGTTCAGGGGCACTTCTGGCAGGGATTAGGAGACGATATATAATGCCAGGTTGACTTGTGTGAATGACAGATACTTTATTTCCTATACAATATTTCTGGCTCAAATTAAAAATAAGCTACCAGTACTACAAAAATAGCTCACTCTTATTGCAATACATAAAGTCTTATTATTACATTATTAGGATTAAAAAGATATTAGTATCTATCAGCTGCAAGCACATATGTGTAAGTGTAAGGGTGTTGGGGAGTCTCTAAAGCAGCATTTCAGCAGCCCCTTGCCTCAGTGATACTTGCCATGGAGTGTGATTAGACCTGATGTGAAAATTGGTACACCCCAGGTCCAGCAGTGTAGTGGCCACAGGGACACAGCATGCTGGGTAAAGTGTCAGGAATAGGAAATAGGGGCCTGGGAGATAGCATGGAGGTAAGGCGTTTGCCTTTCATGCAAAAGGTCATTGATTCGAATCCCGGTGCCCCATATGGTCCCCTGTGCCTGCCAGGAGCAATTTCTGAGCATGGAGCCAGGAGTAACCCCTGAGCACTGCCAGGTGTGACCCAAAAACAAAAAAACAAACAAAAAAAAAAGGAATAGGAAATAGACACAAGGCTTCTGCATGCAAATCACATACTCTAACCTTGGGTTACCTTCCCACTCCTTTTTGTGTCCTTTTAATGTCTTCACTTCCTATTTGTTTTTATAATATGAGTAAACTTGTCTTTCAAAAACATTTATTTTTCTATTTTGGGGGGTGGGGGCTCGGGCCGTTTGATGCTCAGGGTTTACTCCTGGCTAAGCGCTCAGAAATTGCTCCTGGCTTGGGGGGACCATATGGGTCTCTGGGGGATCAAACCTCAGTCCATCCTTGGCTAGCACTTGCAAGGCAGACACCTTACCTCTAGCGCCACCTCGCCGGCCCCTCAAAAACATTTTTTTTTTTTTTGGTTTTTGGTTTCTGGGTCACACCTGGCAGTGCTCAGGCATTCCTCCTGGCTCTACGCTCAGGCATGATGGACCATATGGGATGCCGGGATTCGAACCACCGTCCTTCTGCATGGAAGGCAAACGCCTTACCTCCATGCTATCTCTCCTGCCCCTCAAAAACATTTTTAATGTAAGTTGTAGACTATCTTCCATGACACCACAGTTTTGGACCATTAAAATCCACTATTATTTTTGGACTAGATAAAGTCACACAGAGTCACACAAAGGTCATGAATTTTCTTTGGTATTTTTTGTTTGTTTGTTTTGGGTCACACCTGGCAGCGCTCAGGGGTTACTCCTGGCTCCATGCTCAGAAATTGCTCCTGGCAGGCACGGGGGACCATATGGGGCACCTTCGAACTGATGACCTTTTGCATGAAAGGCAAACGCCTTACCTCCATGCTATCTCCCGGACCCCAAGGTCATGAATTTTCTAACACAGTGACCACTGTGTGATGGATAGATATTTGGTCTATATATATGTCATACATATGATACTCTTTTTGTTTTGTTTTGTTTTGGGTCACACGCAGCAGCGCTCAGGGGTTACTCCTGGCTCTACTCTCAGAAATCGCTCCTAGCAGACACGGGGGACCATATGAGATGCCGGAATTAGAAGCACCGTCCTGGGGCCCGGGAGATAGCATGGAGGTAAGGCGTTTGCCTTTCATGCAAAAGGTCATCAGTTCGAATCCCGGTGCCCCATATGGTCCCCCGTGCCTGCCAGGAGCAATTTCTGAGTATGGAGCCAGGAGTAACCCCTGAGTACTGCCGGGTGTGACCCAAAAAATCCAAAAAAAAAAAAAAAGAAGAAGAAGCACCGTCCTTCTATAAGCAAGGCGAAAGCCCTTTCACTGTGCTATCTCTCTGGCCCTTATATGATACTCTTTAACTTTATACTTTAATACTGAAGGATGGAAAAAATACTTGTAAATAATAGATTATAGACAGAGCTGAAAGCAGTTATCAATAAATGCATCAAAATTTAAAACTTAAAATCTAACTGGGGTCAGTTATTTCTTTCTCAACTTGACCTTTACTAATAATAGATTTTAAATAGCCATGATTATAAATATTCAGCAATCACTTCTGTTTCTTATGGAAGGGCCCTAGGGAGTATATAGGCTGATTTGCCTTAAAAAATTATTTTTTGGTTTTTGGGTCACACCTGGTGGCACTCAGGGGTTGCTCCTGGCTCTGTGCTCAGAAATTGCTCCAGGGCATGAAGGATTATATGGGATGCTGGGGATTGAACTCAGGTCCTTTCCGGATCTGCTGCATGCAAGGCAAATGCCCTACTACTTGCTATTTCTCTGGCCCATTGCCTAAAATCTTGACCAGACTGAGTTTTGTTTCCCATTGGTGACAGTCAACAGAGTGGTGGGAAGCCAGAATGTATGACCTATGTGGTTATCCTCTCCCCCAATTTCTTGTTTATTCCAATTGTTTATACCTGCCCACACCTAGAATGGGCAGGTAGTGGAGTCTGCCTAAAGGGAGAAAGGGATAAGAAGGAGAGTTAGAGAGAGAAGGGAGAGGCAGCAAGGAAGCCTGGAGAGCAGCTGAAAGAGAGGAAAGGCAGGAGAGATGATAGAGCAGCAGGAAAAAGACTACTTAGCTTAGAAGTCATGTGGCACATGGTGGTTAAGGCCTTGTAATAAAGCTGAATTTATCCTGAAACTTCATCTGAGTGACTGTAAAATCATTTCTCCGCCATTCCCCTGCTGCCAGTCCCACTAGGCAAAGGGGCTGCAGACAACATGCGGAGCCTAGAAAGACCTCACCATACGAAAAGTAGGACTCATTAATTTATATTTAAACAACAAACCTAGAATAGAAAGATGGAGAAGGGTAAGAGAAAGGGTTTAAATGGCTGCAGGCTGTGTATATTGGAGCAGTGGATTCAATCCCCACTACCAAATGGTCCCCTTATTACTGAGCAGCCACCAAGCACTGCCAGGTGTAAATACCCTAAAAACATATATACACAGACACACAAAATCATATAGATAGTAGTATAAAAAGATACCATAAAATAAATATTTTTTAAAAGAAAACAATAAAAATAATCATAAGAAAATATTGAAAATAAAGAGTAGTACAAAAGAGCACTTTCTGTTTTTTAAAAATAATTTTTATTTTGACGAAAGTGAGTTACAAATCATTCACAGTAATATTTTAGGTTCATAGTGACATGAGTCAGGAGCATTCCCACCACCAATGTTGTCCTTCCTCTACCGCTGTTCCCAACATGCATCTCATATCCCCCTCCTTTGCCCCCCAGATAAAAGAGCACTTTCTAATTGTGACTCATTTGGTCCCTTGTGGGCCCTCTAAGATATTGAAAAGAGGTCACAGATAAAACTCATCTAAATGGTGGAGTTGCAATGGTTCTCAAACTATGGCCCGCGGGTCACATATTGTATTTGTTCCTGTTTTATTTCTTCACTTCAAAATAAAATATAAGCAGTGTGAACAGGAATTTGTTCATAGTTTTGTTTTCACTATTAAGTGGTACCTGGAGTGATGGTGGGTGTTGGAACCAGCATGACCTGTTTGAACACTTCTCAATATTTACAGTTAAAAATTTGGATGTCTGACAACTCTAAGAATAAAATTAATAGCCTAGTTCAGTCTGGAAAGATGATTGCAAGTGTCATGCTATTTTATGAGATGTTGAACAGGAGAAGAGGAGTACACAGAAGTAAATAAACAGGCAAGATTACCCAGTGTTGTTTTGAGACTTGTCAGGGAAATTGCTTTGAAGACTTGGGAAAAAAATTGACTCAGAAATCAAATACAAGTTTAGTTATACAAAGATTTTTCAGTAAATACAAATTTTGTGAGGAAACATGCGGGTTTTGTGAGGAAATTGACAGGTCACAAAAATGTTAGATTAGAGAGAAATTCAAAACCCCCTAATGAAAACCTTAGCCAGTGAATATTGTCAGACTATCTTATATCCCATTAGGGAGAAAGAAGATATCATAGGATTTCTACATGCTTGTAGAAATGCTGGGACTTGTAATTATCCCCTCTCAACACTCACCCTGCACCTTTTACAACACATGCTATTTAAATACAAACTCCCGGGATTCAGATAAGTGACTTTTTTTGTTGTTTTTTTGGGCCACACCCATTTGATGCTCAGGGGTTACTCCTGGTTAAGCGTTCAGAAATTGCCCCTGGCTTGGGAGGACCATATGGGACATGGCCACGGTCCTTCCTTGGCTAGTGCTTGCAAGGCAGACACCTTACCTCTGGTCTTTACCCAAGGGAAATTATTGGGAAAGAGACTGTCATTCAGTTCCTTACTGCCTCCCCACAGGGGAGGGTCCAAAACCAATCTAGCAAGGTCAGGTCAGATGTTTTAAGTGTGGCAATATGAGGCATTTAAGAAAACAATGCATGTCAAAGCCTCATATTGTACCAGATCAAGGACCCACCCCCTCAATACCAAGACTTAATCAGCCTATCTCAGGAAACTGGTCAGGGGTCATTCCCTAGCACCTCAAAATCAGGGAACCTTTTTAATCAATAGCTTCCCAGCCCAGACCAACAGAACTTTGCAGTTTAAGCACATTAAACCTACAACTTCAGGAAGCTGTAGTCTTAATATCCCCCTGCTTTGAAGATTTAACTATCATCTTGGCTCAATGCCCTTACAAGATTAGGTCTGGCATAATAGGGCCAATACATCCAGGGACGTTAGGGATGATTTGAGGAGAAAGCAGTTTAATACTCAAAGGAATAGTAATTCAGCTAAGGATTATAGATTCTGACTACACAGGGGAAATTATAATTCCTGTCTCAATAACCAAGTATGAATTTTTAAAAAAGGTGGTTAACATAGCTCACATTTTATTATTTTCTTATGTCATGCCTGGAAAATCAGAATGTATAAGGGTAGGAGACTTCAGGGGGCCGGGTGGTGGCGCTGGAGATAAGGTGCCTGCGCTAACCTAGGACGGACCGCAGTTCGATCCCTCGGTTTCCCATATGGTCCCCCGTGGCTGCCAGGAGCGACTTCTGAGCGAATAGCCAGGAGTAACCCCTGAGCGTCACCGGGTGTGACCCAAAAACCAAAAAAAAAAGGGTAGGAGACTTCAGAAGTACTAAATTTGAGGTTTCTGCTAATGCATTTATAGTTTTTACTGCAAATCTTATAGAGAAAAATCTAATGCTAACTCTTGAAATTCAGTGCAAAAAGTTTGAAGGAATGTTTGACTCTGGCACTGAAGTATCTGTGATTCTTTAAGAGAGTGGCCCTGAAATTGGGCCATATGAGAAGGTATTTAACACAGAAGGCCCAACGGGAGTTAGATTTTTTCATGAATTGGCTCCAAAAGTTCTATGTTTCCAGGTTCATTCCTGAAGAGAAGGTGTGACTTTTAATTTTTGCAACCTCTCATTCTCCTATGGGTGCTATTGAACAGCTATCTGGGCCTCTAGAATGAGTTTATTTACATAATAAGCAATCTTGTACATTTATGCCCTATTTGAAATAGATCTCTTATCATCAAAGGAAGACTTAGAGCAGTTTCCTTGTTAGGTTTTGATCCTGACATAATAGTGCTGTGGATTATTAAAAAAAAAAAAAAGGAAATAGAATATACATTACCTCTCAGTGAGCCTCTTCAATGAGCTCTATCTGACTTTTTAGGAAACATTTCTTCCCATTACCTGCTGGTAAGGCCTGGAACTCCTTTTAGAGGACATATTTTGTGATTTCCTCTATTATCCACTCCTCCCCTGTACCTGACATCCCCGTGTTTTATATTCATGGATTGACCTCAGGAAAAGACTAAATCACTGACCCTTAACTGACCACAACATTGCATACTAATTATAAGTCTGCTAAAAAAAATCGAATTTGCTACTTTAAGTTACTTACTATCACATGTTTCAGAGCTGTGTAATGTTGTAAGCAATTCAGCTTACATAGAAGGGTTATTCTCAGGCATGTAATCACCTCTTTAAATGCTCATAAACAAATTATTCAATACTTCGTGTCTCAATTGCAAGCTCTTCTGCAAAAACGTTCTAAGCCAATATTTATCACTCACATAAGAGCCTACTGTGGCCTCTCAGGACCAATAGCTCTAGGTAATGAAACCACTGAGAGTTTGGCATAACAATATTTAAGTCACCTGCAGAGAAACATGCAGTGCTACATACAAATACTGTCACTTGTATGTCAACTATCATATTCCATGTAGGCAAGCCAGACAAGTAGTCAATACATGTACTATTTCACACCTTTGAATAAAAGAACACATGTAGCTAGGGTCAACCCCTGATGGTTACAGACTAATAAATTGTGGCAAATGGATATTACACATATTGACTTTTTTTTACAAAAACAAAACAAACAAAAAAAAACCCTGTCTTCATGTGGTGGTGGTGGTAGATAGATATTTGCATTTTATATGGGGAGTTCCAATGACTCTGAACGAGTTAAAGCAATTTGAACATTCATGCTACAAAGATTTTTTGTTATGGGCTTCCCCAAATCTGTAAAAGCAGACAATGGCTGGGCCTACATTAGAAAAACTTCAATCGTTTCATAAGGAATTGCAAATGAAACATATCACTGGCATCCTCCATAATTTAAAGGGGCAACCCATAGTTGAAAAAGCTCACAGAATTCTAAAAATTAAGCTATTAAAATACAGAAAAAGAGGCATGCCAATCACTGTCATTTTATTCTTAATGTTATTTTCACTAAACTTTTAAAATATTTTTTGGTTTTTGGGCCACACCCAGGGGTGCTCAGGAATTACTCCTGGCTATCTGCTCAGAAATAGCTCCTGGCAGTCATGGGGGACCATATGGGATGCCGGGATTCAAACCAACCACCTTAGGTCCTGGATCGACTGCTTGCAAGGCAAATGCCACTGTGTTATCTCTCTGGCACATAAACTTTTTAAATTTATCCCAAAGAGAGCCCTATACAGCTGCAGAGAAATACTTTAAAAAGATGTCAAAAATAACCAACAATCAATTCACTTGTTTGGGTAAAAATTGATAATGAATGGATTTCTGCTAATCTCATTCAAGGAAAAGGATATGCTTATGTTTCTACAAATGGCAACCCTGTCAAGAAACTTTGGGTCCCACTATGCCTAATCAGAAGCAGGATTCTCATAAATGATAAAACTCTGACGCAAATGCATGATAAGACTGCAAACCTCCTCTTATAATCAACACAGATTATTCAAAAGGATTAGAACAGAAGACAAACTGTGATCTCAACATGTGACCGTGACATTAAGCTGACACCACACAATGAGGCAGGGACTACTGGGAGAGAAAATGTTCAGTTATAGAATCTCAATTATGTAAATGAGGAAACTGATCCTGCTCACACCAGATTTCAAAATTTAGAAAACATTTATTACATAAACTCAGTGCTACAATGCCTGCATGATATTCCCATTTTGACTTACTACTTTTACCAGAACCATTATAAGGAGGACATTAACAGGACAAATTTTTTTGGATATATGCAATGTGGCAGAATAGTTTGTTAAGATTATAAAAGCTTTGTGGGCAGGTATATCAAAGCAAAAGACTTTAATTTATTTTTGGAAAAATAATCAGTTTGCAGGAGATAGTTAACAGGAACCACATGAACTACTTCTATTCTTGATGGAGGGTCTTCATCAGGACTTGAACATAGATGCTGTGCAGAATATATATATTTAAATGGCTTTGTTGACTCAAAAGCCATAAAACAAGCTTTGCAGAGACACACATAGTTTGAGTCTATTATTACTACACTTTTCCAAAGCCAGCTTAAACCCACAATTCAATGCCTCATCTGCCACGAAGAATCTCAGACATTGGAGATCTTTTTATCAGTTTGTTTTGGTTTGGTTTTTTTCTGGGTCACACCCGGCAACACTCAGGGGTTACTCCTAGTGCTATGCTCAGAAATCTCTCCTTGCAGGCTCAGGAACCATATGGCATGCTGGGATTTGAACCACCAACCTTCTGCATGAAAGGCAAACGCCTTACCTCCATACTATCTCTCCGGCCCTGACATTGGAGATCTTTACTCATTTATTCTTGCCTTTGATATGCATGTTGCAAGATTTCTTTAAAGTGTTTTTTAAAGAAAATGCATTGAGAAACAATAATAAGACTTATTGCAACCACTGTAACACACAGTAGGATTCCTTAAAAAGGACAGAAAATTGAAAACTACTACCTGTGCTCTTAATACATTTAAAATACTTCTACGATGGCAAGAAGATGAAAAAACTACAGACTGATGTGAACTTTCCTTTAGAAAATTTTGACTTATCACAGTACTTTATGGACTCTACTAACAACTATAAAGAATACAATTTATTTTCTGTTTTGAACCTTTTTGGTGAAATGGAAATGGGTCATTGCACAGCCTATCGTAAAAATATGACAAGAAGATGTTGGTTTAAATTTGATGATTAAGAATTTCAAAAATAGCTAATGCATCTGAGAAATCTTCAGTAGCTTATATTCTTTTTTATACTTTAAAGAGACCTGCTGCAATGGATGCAGATATTTAAAATAGTGGATGTCTAACTGACATCTTTAGCTTTTTAGAGATGTCTATAATAATGTTCTAATGTTTTACCAACAGGAAAATTGCTGCAGGATGTTGGACTCCCACTATAGTGCTCATTATTAGAATGTTTCAGTGTCTTAATTTTTATTCTATTATGTTTAGAATAATCTTTTAATGCTTTTGTTAATAGTGATCCCCGGAAATATAGCTTGGATGCCCTAGTTTCACATATTTTTGTTCTTTTGATTTGATATTTTCTGTTGGACTCCTAATGCAGTGCTCATTATGATGCCTTAATAAATATTTTATATCATTTATTTTTCCATTTGGGTTTACCTGCCTGTATCTTCTAATGTCTCTTCCACAGAGATTCTTGGATAAGGATATGAATGTCATAAACTCTTTATACAGTGCTCATCACCATACTACTTCATATTCTAGCCTTGAATATTATGACTGTTCTTTTTTATTTATTTATTTATTTATTTTGGGGCTACACCTGGTGATGCTCCTGGCTATATGCTCAGAAATCGCTCCTGGCTTGGGGGACCATATGGGATGCCAGGGGATCGAACTGCAGACTGTCTTAGGTTAGCATGGTCAAGGCAGATGCCTTACACTTGTGACATACTATGATTGCTTTAAGAATGTTCTATGCATGATCTAAACCATGAAGCATTTTTCAGCAAAGATTCTTTCCATCAATGTCTCTTACTTTAAGGAACTAGAAAATTTTTACACTTGTACTGACTTTATATTTCGAAGAGCTTTGACCTATTCCAACTGGGTCAATTTTCCTATGGATCAATTCTTTTGTCCATCTATGTGTAAGTTGTATTAGTATGTTTAATGTCTGTCCATATTATATGCAAATTCTGTCTTTCCTCTTGTATATGACCATTTTTTTTCCTGTGAAAATGATGCCACTGCTGCGCCAGCAACCTCACTGGTGCTTATGGTGACCTCTGGTGTAATTGAAGGATCAATATAAATCAGTCCAGCAGAACTTGCTAAGGACTGCCACTCCGTAGAGAGAGAGACTTGAGTGGCACCATTGGCGTGTAAACTGCTCATGGTTCTCTCCAGTGGTTTATCCTGCATGAAGGTTTCTTGCTCTTTGTCATCGCTCTGGATGCTGTTGTCGGAGTCACTAAAGTGTTTAAACTGCTAGTCATCCTCAAAGAAGGCAGGCACACCGTTGTTGTTGAACTGTTCTTGGTGGTCCCTTTCTACCACTTCCTTTCACTATAGACTGTTACTCACACTGGTTTTAACTTTTGAAATATTCTTAGCTTTAGGACATTTCCCGATCTGAGTCTGCTGAGAGCCATTTTATCAGACTCCACAAGACTATGTTGCCAACTGAGGTTGTAATTTAAATTTATTCTTTCCTCAGACTATCTCAAAAGACTTAGGGCATATGTATACCTTCTTTGCATACTTATTAAGTGTATTTTTAACATGCATATTCTTTTTTTTTTTTTTTTGGTTTTTGGGCCACACCCAGTGACGCTCAGGGGTTACTCCTGGCTATTTGCTCAGAAGTCGCTCCTGGCAGGCACGGGGGACCATATGGGGAACCGGGGAATCGAACCGTGGTCCGAAGGCAAGGCAGGCACCTTACCTGCAGCGCCACCGCCCGGCCCCCCAACATGCATATTCTTTATGGTGTATTTAATTAAATAGCTTTGCTTTCCCCCTTCTCTATAGTTTCTCTAGTTAAAATTCTTAGAAATAGTATAAATAGTACCCTTGAGTTTTTTGTGCTTTTGATAGAACTTTGTTGAGGATTGTTTGGTTTATTATCTTGCCTTAGGCTCCAAAAGTATCCTATGACACTGTTCCTTTTGTATGGGCTCATTAAAATCAGAAAATATTATATACTAAGTGGAGTTATAACCCATTAGGGATGAGAACT
This sequence comes from Crocidura indochinensis, assembly GCA_004027635.1. NCBI lineage: Eukaryota > Metazoa > Chordata > Mammalia > Eulipotyphla > Soricidae > Crocidura > Crocidura indochinensis. The sequence continues at coordinate 16,746 of PVKC010018295.1, forward strand.
CAGTAATTTCTTCCTGCAGGGTGTCTTCCACCCTCAACATTTGCCATACTTACTTGACTTAGGCCTTATTTACTTGGACATTGGCCAATTACCCCTGTTCCTTGGGTCCAGCACATTTTCTGCACCTACATCAGGAATTGACCCTCTACCATTACAGATCCTGTATCTGCACTGATTAACAGATTAGCCTGAGCTCTGCTCTCAACATCAAAATTTCTAGAGGTTAGAGTCTCTCCCAACCATGAATAAGGATGGGACATACCCCCTTCTACCACTATACTCCAATGTCAGGATGAGAGGCCCAAGGCCATCTTCTGGCTCTTCAAGTTGACTTGACCTTCAAATCTTCACATAGGCCAAGTTTGGGTACCCTGATGTGATAGACCATAAAGGCAGATGGCCTAGGGAAATTTGAGATTGTCTAAGAATGAATGGAATTGCATTGGCATAGACTTGCCCTGGGGTGGGCTAACACGCAAACCGGACTACAGCTTTGAAATCAACAATGACTTGCTTTGAAACCAGATTTTCCTGCCTTGTCACATAATGTTGAGATGAACCTAGAAGATGCATCAAGTACATCCTGAATTTAACACATGATATGTGCTAACACCAATATCTCAATTATTGAAATTTGATAGTGAAAACTGCAATTGAGGAGAACCTTTCCTGGGACCTTTAAGAAAGTTCAGGGTTATACAAATTAGTGTGCTTGGAACCTGTATTTGGTCTTAAGTCAGGATGCTTCATGGATAGGGATACTCTTATTTTTTAGGCCAAAACCTTTTCTTTTATATTTTTCCAACTTTTTCTGTGCCTATTAGAAATATTGCCAATCTTCTGCACCCAGAAGACTCCACAAGCCAGGACTTCTGGGTGTCTTCCACTGGTATACTGGGGGCTCTGGGCAGGACAGCTAGCCATAGGCCTCCTGGGCTGACCACTTAGTCCAGGAGACTGAGATCCCCCCACATCAGGTGGGTCTTCAGGGCCATGCCTAGTTAATCAGGCCCTGGGAGGGGGGGGGAATTCCTCCCATCTGAAACCACAAACTACAGAGACAGGGGCTGGCTGCACTCAGAAGACTCCATATGCCAGTTCTTCTGATTCCCTTCAGCTGGTATGTTGGAAGCTCTGGGCAGGACAGCTAGCCATAGGCCCCTGGGCTGACCACTTAGTCCAGGGGACTGAGATCCCCTCCCATCTGCTACCACAAACCACCTTTCTTGATCCTAAGGCTGGCTCTACCCAGCATGGGGCCTGGGGAGAACCCGATGTCAAAGGCTTTCTCCCTAGCTTGGGCACACTGGGAGCCTTGGTAGGCCCCCAGCTGCCCCCTCTCCTGCCCCCTGGCCTCCAGTCCTTCCCTGGGACCCAGCCCAGGTGGCCAGAAAAGGTGGGTGTCTGGTGGTCCCTCTGGGAGGGGATCCCAAGCTTTCCCCGCCATCCCCCTGTGAAGAGGGTGGGGAGGGCTCAGGGAGGAGGGCAGGTAAATCCTGGCTTCTGGTTCTCTACAGAATCCTTTCTTGGTTCTGAGGCTGGCTCTACCCAACATGGGGCCTGGGGAGACCCCAGTCGCCCCCTCTCTTGCGCCCCGGACTCCAGGTGGGCCCAATTTGCTGAGAGCTGCTCATTTTCACTAAGGCAGTCTCTAGCAATATTACTAGTCTACATGTTCAAAACCATGCAGGGGCTATTGCACAGTACATATTAATAATATATCCCATCCTTAAGTTATGTTTTGTGTATGTAGAATGTCCATCTGGTATTCTGCCCTTTTGCACACCCCTGTAAAGCTCATTTTCACTTTTTAACTCTATCACCCCCAACCTTCAGTACCCGCTTTTTAACTTTTATACTGCACAGTCCTAATCACACACCAAAGTGGTTCACTGGATTTAACAACCCCCAACTATTTCATAAGACATAAAATGGACAATATGGCTTTGAATATTTTATATCTATTTTCTTTGGCAGCAAACTCTTACTAAAAATTCTCTTAGACAGTGAAGATTTTCCCCACTTTTTATCTTTTCTTCTCTCTGTGAACTTTTCAATAAGAAATATTCGGTGAAAGAGTCCCCTCAGTTTAATGCTTATGTTTAACCATGTCATGGGGAGTTTTATACTTGTTCTTGCATCCCCCATATGGGCCTATAACACCAGGTGGCATTGTTCCTTGTTTGCATAGGCACATTAAAATTGGAAATACCTACACACAAATAAATTCTTATCTAATAGACATTGGAACACACAAATCTTGTAGTGCAATGGGACCTTACACCCTGAACATTGGCATAATGACCTGGCATAGGCTTCAGAAGAATGGCCATTCTCCATTCACCCCTGAACCAGGGAAACTATCTATGAAACATCCAGGTTCTTTTATAACAACACCTGGAAGCAATCCTCTACCAGGGAAGACCCTACCGCTACTCTGACATCAATCTACTCAAAAAAGACTTTCCTTAACACGGAGAAGACTTAAGAACATCAACGACCTATGTACTGGACAGGGCTTTCTGCATTGCCCTTTAATTGTGAGGTGAAACGAGAGGATGCTCTGCACCATCCTAACTGCAATAAAGGATATGCAGATTCCAGGATCTTTTTTTGTTTGTTTGTTTGCTTTTTTTTGGGGGGGGCCACACCCGGTGACGCTCAGGGGTTACTCCTGGCTATTCGCTCAGAAGTCGCTCCTGGCAGGCACGGGGGACCATATGGGGGACCGGGGGATCGAACCGCAGTCCGTCCTAAGTTAGCGCAGGCACCTTCCCTCCAGCGCCACCGCCCGGCCCCCAGATTCCAGGATCTTTAATACAGAAATATGATACCAACAACAGAGACTGGTGAAAAATAAAAGTGTGTTGGCACTACAGGCAACGACTTGTCTGCCTGGAGCCTAGAGTTGGTCTTATGCCAGGAAACTTCAGGGGTAGGGTCTCCTTATATTTAGGCCAAGGTTGTTCCTTTCCACGTCCCCCATATTTTGGTGGGTCGATGCAAGCAATTATTGCCACTCTAACACCGTTTTTACTGTGCTCCTTTGACTCTTATCCTTAAAAA